>BQKN01055691.1:9030-41817 GCA_022839385.1 Asparagus kiusianus
ATATATATATATATATATATATATATATCCCGTCATGTTAATATCACACCTATGACAAAATCCACTTGTCGACTCTTATCAATAGAGCGATAAGTCCGATCGTAATATTTTTCCCGTCACGTTAATATCACACCTCTGACAAAATCCACTTGTCGACTCTCATCAATAGAACGATAAGTCCTCAAAATTGCACCGATCGCAATATTTTTCCCGTCACGTTAATATCACACCTCTGACAAAATCCACTTGTCGACTCTCATCAATAGAGCGATAAGTCCTCAAAATTGGCCCGATCGTAATATTTTTCCCGTCACGTTAATATCACACCTCTAACAAAATCCACTTGTCGACTCTCATCAATAGAGCGATAAGTCCTCAAAATTACCCCGATCGTAATATTTGTCCCGTCACGTTAATATCACACCTCTGACAAAATCCACTTGTCGACTATCATCAATAGAGAGATAAGTCCTCAAAATTGCCCCGATTGTAATATTTTTCCCGTCACGTTAATATCACACCTCTGACAAAATCTACTTGTCGACTCTCATCAATAGAGCGATAAGTCCTCAAAATTACCCCAATCGTAATATTTTTCCCGTCACGTTAATATCACACCTCTAACAAAATCTATTTGTCAACTCTCATCAATAGAGCGATAAGTCCTCAAAATTACCCCGATTGTAATATTTTTTCCATCACGTTAATATCACACCTCTGACAAAATTCACTTGTCGACTCTCATCAATAGAGCGATAAGTCCTCAAAATTGCCCTGATCGTAATATTTTTCCCGTCATGTTAATATCACACCTCTGACAAAATCCATTTGTCGACTCTCATCAATAGAGCGATAAGTCCTTAAAATTGCCCCGATCGTAATATTTTTCCCGTTACGTTAATATCACACCTCTGACAAAATCCACTTGTCGACTCTCATCAATAGAGGGATAAGTCCTCAAAATTGCCCCGATTGCAATATTTTTCCTGTCACGTTAATATCACACTTCTGACAAAATCCACTTATCGACTCCCAATAGAGCGATAAGTCCCCAAAATTGCCTCGATTGCAATAATTTGTACGTCAGGATAATACCTTACCTTTGACAATTCAATATACTTATCAATGTTCTTCAACAGATTGATAGGCCTACAAATAACTGTTATGTCTTACCTCTAACAGTTTAAACCCCCTCTTTGAACCTTTTTATTCCTCTACAAAAGAATAGCAAGTGTTCTCATAAAATCCCCATCGGATTAAGTTCTTCCCAAAATTACCTCCAGTGGTAACTAGGAAAATTTTTGGAACTTCATTCTACGTTACAATTCATGTCAAGTTAATACTACACCTCTGGCGTTTATAGACTTCTTTCAGTGATTAAGGCAAAAACATAACACAGGAAGAATTATATTGAACAAGTCATATCCTAAGGAAATGACGAGTATGTATCTCCAACAAGTCAAAATTTTCTGGAATTATCTTAAGTGATAATAAAGAAAATTTTCTAAACTTTGTATTTTTCCTATAATCTCATTGTTGCAAGTCAGAACACGGCATATGCAATAAATAGGAAAAAGACAAAATTATTTTCTTCTTTTTTTGTTCAGAAATATTAAGAATTGATACAAAAGTCTTGGTCCTTGTCAAACAAAAAGGATACTACAATCAAACTTCCGGGCTAATAAAATTGAAAGACGCGAGCCGGGACTTAATGGTAGATAGTTTCTCTGCATGAGCGTCCTGTACCATTACCTCGGCTCTCTTCTTAAGCTCATTCTCATCCGGTATCATCGTGGCAGCCTCTTGTTGGACAACTTTAAGAGCCTCGATTGACGAATGATAGGTGGCATAGGTCTTCACACTTTCTAGTGTGAGCCTCTTTAAGATCTCTTCTTCTCGCGCAAGTTCAGCTTTGTGTCGAGCCAACTCTACCTCCAGTCGATTGATCTCTACTCGAGACGTTTGTATGACCGTTTGGGAAGCAACTACAGCTTGTTGCTTCTGAATGCATAGCCCCTACAAGGATGCAATCTCAAGCTCCCTTTCGGTGATGGTTTGCTGAAGAGCTTCGTATTGACGAGTTGCTTCAGCCCTAAGATCATCAAAGACTAAGGTGATTTGGGCAGCGAGATCAGTGTGGCGCAACTCCTCCAAATTTCTCAAATCTTTCTCCAATTGAGAAACATTGTCGGAACAGTGCTGAAACCAATGAGCATCATCCACATATCGAATTTCATTCAGAAAGTGCATGAGTATTGGTCTGAAAGAATCGAATGAAGCTCGTCCGGCACTGACTTCCTCAATTGCCACTTTCATTGTATCTTCCAAAGGTCGTATAAGAATTTTAAGCATGGAAGGAATGACCATTGGACTTAGAGGCTTCAGTAGGGGTGAGCACGGTTCGGTTCAAACCGAAAAAACCGACCGAACCGACCCGAACCGACCCGAAAAAGACGGTTTTAAGAATAAGGCGGTTCGGGTCGGTTTGACAACATTTCAAACCGACCCGACCCGAACCGACCGAATCCCAAAACTACCCGTTCGCGTTTTACCCGACCCGTCCCAATTCCTAAACCCTCAAGTCTCTCAACCCTAGCTCTTCGTTTCCTCTCTCATTCCCAAATCCCCCAGCCGCCGCTACTCATCCCAAATCCCTCAGCCTCTATCCCTCTCTCTCGCTCTCTCTCACTCTCCTCAGCCACGGTCCGCCCGCCTCTCTCACTCTCCTCAGCCGCCACCCGCGAGCGCTCTCTCACTCTCCAGTCTCTCCCACTCTCCTCAGTCGCCAGTCGTGAGACGCCGTCTTTATGGATCTATCAGCCGTGAGCCGCCGCCCGCCGCTCCTCATTTCCTCTCTCTCACTCTCTTACTCCAGTTTTGCTGCTCTCAACTCACCGCTTCACTTTGCTGCATCAAAAGGACACACTGAGGTTTGCTTATTCAAAAAGGGTAAACTAATTAAGCAGTTTAAGCTTTTGTGTTGACTGTTGCTTCTTGTTTCAGATTGTGATGCTGTTGTTGGAGAATGGGGCAGACGTAAATTCAAGGAATTTTTATGGACAGGTTTGTATATATGCTAGTTTCTTTTTGTTTGTTGGTTATTTTGAGTAACTGAATGGCTTCGTTTGGTTTTTTTTTGGGTTCCATTTTTTGGTTAAAGCCAGCGTTGATGCAAGCTTATCATCAAGGGCATTAGGAGCTTGTTCAGGTTCTTCTGATCTTTAGAGCTGATGTGAGTCATGAAATTGATTTCTTTTTACTTGCTTGTTGGATTACAAGATTGTTATACTTGATGAAGTTAGAACCGAACAAACCGAACCGAACCGCACCGAACCGACTTGCAACAGTTCGGTTCGGTTTTGAATTGTAGGCGGTTCGGTTCGGTTGTTCAAATTTTGGTAAAAACCGACCCGAACCGAACCGTGCACACCCCTAGGCTTCAGGAGATTTCATGGGGGAGCCTAAAATTGAAGACCTCGTCGCAAGAACGGTTGGTGACGACCGTGAAGAAGCCGGGGAAGCTATAGTAATGTCCAATTACGAAGGACTTGAAGGAAGAGCCATGAGCGTTCCTACCTGGGCTGAACTTAGCACATTCTCCGCCCCCGCAGATTTGAGAGAAATTGTTAGTGGAGTCGATTCCTCTCGCAAAGAAGTCGTCGTTACCGGTATTTGCTTGGAGAGAGGATCAGCTGTTGCTTGCTTGTTAGGAGACGGAGTCGTATCGGTTGCTTCATGAGTAGGCAAACCTGCACGCAAAAATGGTCGGAACGTAGAAAGAACAGACGGAAGAATTTGACATGAACCAGGCTTACCGATGATATAAAAAGGAAGATAACCAGATGCTTTATCAGACGGGACCTTGGGAGCATCATCGAAAGTAGTAATATCGTCCATAGAGTCATGCTCTTCTCCCTCCCCATCAGCACCATCACTACGAGAAGATGTCCCATAATCCAATGCTTCGTCATCATCTGCGGTTGAGGGACCGGGAGAACTTGCGATCGCATCGGCCTTAGTCATTATGCCCGTCGTCGGGCTAGGGATAGTAGCCCCCATATGTGGCAACAGCATAGAAGCAACAAGAGATGGACTTTCATTAGGTCTTTCAAATTCGTCCATCATAGGCTCGCTTGTAAGGGTCCTAACCTCTCCAGGTGAAGACGCTTTAGGTAACGTCTCTGCAGTCGGAAGAGCAGCATCTGAAGCCAGGCCTGAAAAGGGTGAGATAATGGGGTCCATTATGGGGGAAGACTCTCTATTCCCAACTAATTATTCTTCCTCGCCCTCCTCCTGGTCCAAATGAGGATAAGAAGAAAATTCACTAGGAAATGCAGGACCCCCGGAGCGAAGCCCGGTGCGGCGAGGATGATTCGCAGCAGCATATTCTTGTTTTTCCTCCCCCCAGTGGACTTAAGAGCATCCGCCATTAGTTTCTGAGGAGGAGGGTATACTAATAATTTTCTGTGGGTACGTTTCTCGTACTGAACTGCTTCTTCTTCGGTAAGAGCCCTCTTTCCGGCTGCCCTCGTTCTTGGAGTTTCAACAGCCTTAGGGCTCACTACCAGAGCGCTATCTAGTCCCAGGTCTCCTTCTTCTGCTTCAGCATCATCTTCATAAGATAAATACTCATCAATTCCCTTCAGACGAGATACCCGGCCTCCCTTTCTGGATGAGTTGTACATTTTTCTAATTTCCCGTAAGCCAGAAAAATACAACTTATAATCAGGCATCTTGGAAGCTGAGTGATACCAATTGCAGAAAGCCATGGAAAGAAGAGAATTGGGCGTCTTGTGAGGTAATCTGAAGGTAGCTCCAGTGTAGCCTGCTGTAGAATAATACCAGGCCCGAGCCCCTTCGTATACATTGCCAACAATTGCTAGCTGACCCCGTGGATTTCTAATGTATAATTGATCGTACCCAAATTGTCGAGCGAATCAGTATGGCTGGTACGGCTCAATCATACATTTGTCGCCTTGCCTAAAGAAAAGATAACCGGGTCTAATGTTCAATAGCCAGTGGAAAACTCCCCCATCTAAACGGGTGAAACCATCTCAGCCAGCTGTGTCCTGGAACACTTATCCATAGCCACCACCTTCAAAGTCTGGGAAGCAACGGAATATGTGATAATTGAGGTCTCTCGACAAGATCTGACGGACCCTTACTACATACGTACCTTCCCAAGTAGCCCCCTCTAGTCTCTGCACGAAAGGGACGAATCCCTTGTCCGAGGAAGATGGGACACTCATCAAGTGAGGACAATGAGATACGTACCATGCCATCAAATAAGTATACGGCAAGGGTACTCGAGGATTTGGAGTCACCAAACTCTTCTTTTCTCCAGAACCTGTCTCTTTCACTTGAATGAATTCAAGACACAGCTCCCTCAAGCCATGCTGCAGACAGCATGTCATAGCTAAAAGTAGGTTCACGGGCCTCCCGTGAGCTAAGAGAATAGCTGGGTAGACTACTTCTATTACTACAGCGTCTATTGGCCTGGTGGGGACAACGCACCGTTTCAACCATAGCATGAGGAAGCCCGCTAGCAAGGCCATGTCAGAGATGGGTGTAGCAGCCTGATGGTGGAAACTTTTGAATTCAGTCTGCGTAGGGAAATCATCTTCTGATCCCTCGTTGACGTAATGAACGCTGGCGTCATTGATTAAAGCCTGGATAGTCTCAGGGGTGCTCACACTTTGACGAGATACAACAGTAGTTTTGTGAGACAAATTCTGAAAAAGGTATTCAGCCCAGGACAGCTGCTTGATACCACGACCTCGTGTCCCCGTCAATTGGGTGCAGATCTGAAAATGACACATTACTTCCCATAAGGTATCATAGACATCATGGTTCATCTCTTTCAAAATCATAAGCTCATTTGACCTCGGGACGAATTCTTCATAGGGCAGGTCTCCAAAAGGAAGGCCCGATACGTCATACATCTCATGGAGGGCAAACCCTAACTCCCCTTCCGGGGTGAAAAATGTACACATCTCCGGGTTATATCTCTCCAGGATAGTAAAAAAATTGTAATAGTTATAGTCAATACCACACCTAGTAGCCATTATAGGGCAACCGAGCCCAGATCGAGCTAACGGCACCTTTAGTTCTGTCAGCACGAACTCTGTCATCCTTGACCACCACCCTGTTCTGGCAGAGTGCACCCATCCAGGAGTTTTAAATACCGAAGAAGGGAATTCCCCTTTCGCAGCCAAAAATCTCCTCATAAAAGTGTTAGCTGCGTTAGCTGTTTCTCCAACGGGATATCCCCTTGAATATAAGCAGGGTTCCAAGGCGGACACCTATCGGTTGTAGCCAACGGTGTGTACACCTGTGTAAGTCAAGGCCCCAACAGCTACTCCATCCTGCTCTTTAACAAGGTCCCAATTCATGTGTCGAGGGACTGAGGCACATTGATAATAAGAGATAGGAAACATCCTATGCATGTCAGAGAGAAAGAAGCGGACCTTGTCTTCACCAACAAAAAAACGGCTACTGTGCCTCCAAAAACTCCCTAAAAACTAAATACCAAGTGTATCTAACTGTACTAGCAGCTGATAGAACCTTACAATTACAACAAAAGCATAATATACCACATAGAGAATAGTATCAGAAACTATAAACTTAAGTGTTTATCTGCATAATGGAGAGAGCTGAGAGACTGAGAGAATAGTATCAGAACCTCTGCCATGAAGTTGTCACCCACTGCATCATCCACACCTGCTTTGGCCAGATCCTTCAGGCCCAGATCGATTGTTGTCTTATGTAATCTTGAAGCTTTCTTGCTTCTTGATGCTCCTGTTCAGAATAGTGTAAAACGAGCAACGTTAGATGCTATGAGTTGCGGGGTGACAAAAACGTCGTTGAATATGAGATTGTTTCGACTGGTCCATATCCACCAGCAGAAGCATGGGAGGAGGACCCTCCATAGAGCTCTAAGATCGTTACTGATCAGAAAGTTGCCCTTAACTATAATCAAGGAATCCACATTCTGGGACCAGTTCCTTACGGATTCATGAGGGAGGAGTAAAGACTAAGCAACTCTAGTGAAGGAGCATGTGATGAATAGATGTTCATGGGACTCAATGTCCAAGTTGTAGAGTGGGCAAGTGAGGTCCCCATTCCACCTTTTTTTGACAAGATGTCTTTGGTGTGGACTCTCTGTTTGCTAAGGATCCAGAAAAAGACCTTAACCTTTAGCGGGATAGGGGATTTCCAGATGAAGTTGTGAAGGTGGAAGATGGTACCTCCGTGGTTGAGGATAGAGTAGAAGGACTTTACAGTATAGTTACCCGATGGATTGTATGGCCACCAGATACTATCTTGGATAGTCTCTTGAAGGCTTGATGAGCTCAAGATGAGAGTGAAGCTCTGTGATTTCTATTCTTTCCACTACTGAAGTTCCTCTTTTGAGGATGGGGTGCCACCTCCAAGAGTTTTAAAACTTTATACCTTGAGATTGAGTGGAGCAGGTGTGGGAAAAGGCTAGAAGATGAGCCCTGGGGAAGAAGCTGATGAGGGAGTTGGCGCCTGCCCATTTATCCACCCAGAATCTGCAAGTGTTGCCATCACCTAGATTCCATCGAACATGACTAAAGAAAGTGAAGTGAATAGAGTATAAATCATGGATCAGCTTAGAAGCAAGACCTTTGGGAGGGTTAGTTATAAGATTGGAGTTGTTGGTTGAATATAAGGAGAATATGACTTTGCTCATATATAAATCTCTGTCAAGGATTTTCCAAATCCATTTGGATAGAGGAGCTTGATTGAAAGATTGCAAATTAATGATGCCTAGACCACCTTCTCGTTTGGCTTTACAGATGTTACCCCATTTAACAAGACATTTGGATTTTGAGGAGTGCTGGTGACCACCCCATAGGAAGTTTCTTTTGATTTTGTCTATGGTCTTGATGAGCCATGAGGGTAATATGGAGAATTTGAAGGATTTATAATCCTCTAAATAGGCTTTCTAATTTAGGCAAAGCAAAAATAAGTCCACAATTTATTTGTTTACTGGAATAAACATCCTAATATTACTTATTGAGATTTTGGGAAGCCTCGACTTTGGAAAAAATTGGAAAAATGGGAGAACAGATTTTTGAGACGCTTATGGAGACCGAAATAATAAGGATAGTTTAAACTGTCTATGGAATTTCCAATTTTATGACAGGTTTTTATATTTTTAAGGAATAATTGCATAGTAGTCGCTTAGATCATCCTTAATTGCCAAATTGTTACTCAAGTCTAATTATTTGCTTTTTAGTCCTCAAATGTTCAATTTTCGCGCAAAATCGTCCCTCTTGATGGGTGACGATACTTATGAGAGTGAACTTCTGTCAAATTTTTCAAATTTAACAGAATTAGATGGTTTTCCGTTATACTCCCATATGTAATTAACCCCATTATTTAAAATGCCAACCCGTTTCATAACGAGTTTATACCTGAAACTAGCTCCAACTAAAACCCAACCACACCAACTTCTTCTTCTCTAACAGTCAAGAGCTTTCCCAAATTCAATACAAAGCTTTTTTCCCAATAGTTACTAGTACTTTGCTGCACGCGATGCGTGCACGACACAAAAAATTTAAGACATTTTGGTTTGATTTTTACAGTGGTGAGAGCATTCTGTTGTTTTTTTCCAAGTGTAAAGATATTTATTTTGATTTTAAAATGATAGGATGTTTTTGGAATCTATAAAAATTTGACACACAAACCAAAAAATGGCTTTTCTTAAATAATAGCATAGATAGTTATATTCCCAACGAGAGTTAAATAAAAGGAAAATGATAGAGGCACACCCTCGGGCACACCTCCGACCACACCCCCCCTCTAGCTACAGTACAGGGGGCCCCACTTGTGGTTTTCACCTCCGGCCACACCCCCCTCTAGCTACAGTGCAGGGCCCCCACTTGTGATTTTAAAAAAACCACAAGTGGAGCACCATGCACTGTAGCTAGAGGGGGGGTGTGGCCGGAGGTGTGCCCGAGGGTGTGCCTGTAGCGCCCCCCTAAATAAAAACAACATGTGGAAAAGTCATGCTTGGGAAAATTTTAGATGTTGGGTTAAGGCTTAATCCAACTAGAGTTTAAAAACTTAAAGAATCCCTAACAGAGGGATAATTTTGCAAGAAAAATGAAGATTCGAGGGACTAATACGCAAATACAGAGATTTGAAAGAGACCGTTTGCTAATTAAGGATGATGTAATAGACTAAGATGCAATTACTCCTATTTAAAAGTTCACACATGAGTTTTCTCTAATTTTATAAATTTATGGATATTTGTACAAACTCTAAACTCCAAGGGGGTTTTGTGATATTTACATTAGCTTTCTAGCCTAAATTTCATAAAAACCCCCTGAACATCGGGGCTCTCACACAAAATTATACTAAACGTCCAGAAACTTCGGTATCCATTATTTTGACAGTGTATCTTGTTGATCCGCTAACACTGTTATGATATTCCAGTGAAATTTAAAAATGTTTGTGACTTTCATGGTGAACACCCAAAATATTTTGGAGGGTGGGGGTTTTCTGCAATTTACCTAAATTTCAATTCCCAAAAGGAGGCTCCACGTATTCCCCGGGGTGGGGGGTTTTCTGCAATTTACCCAAAAGGGGGCTACACGTATTCCCAGGGGGTGTTCTGCAATTTACCCAAATTTCAATTCCCAGGAGGAGGCTGGCACGTATTCCCCAGCCTACCAAAAGGTTCCCAGAATTGCGCCCGTCACCGTCACCCCCCCGTCTTCCGTACTACGCAGATGCGCAATAATAAAGTGAAGAAGACCAAGCCTCACTACTTTGCTTAACGAAGAAGAGAAAGAAAAATGAAGATTCCCACAGCAAGACTTTGAGGTCTTCTCTCAACTTTATGAAAACCCCATCAATAGTTTTTTTTCTTTTTCTTTTCACATATGGTTTCATTTTAAGCAGAGTAACCCTTGTTGATTCATTGAGTTTGTTCTCTACCTTTGATCATTCGTGCATTAAACTGTTTTATTTACACGGGTTTGTGACCAAATTCAATTTGAGCCCATCAAGAGTTGCTGGATGAAGAAAATAGAGTTGTGTCTGTTGATTCATTTAGTTTGTTCTCTACCTTTGGTCATTCGTGCATTAAACTGTTTTATTTTACATGGGTCTGTGACCAAATTCGATTTGAACATCATCAACAGTTATCCTTGTTGCCGTTAATCTCTCTGTGATGGTGACCGACAAGGATGAAGCAGAGAATTCAACGGCAGTGGCCGCTGCTAAGGCCGCGTTCAAGCTCGTCGCTAACGCTTGGAACTACTTGTCAAAATATGTTTCCAGCGACGCTTCAGGTTCTGATAAGGGCTCGAAGGCTAATTCTGATAGTTCTTCCAATGCTAATGACCAGGGTGCCAAGACTGACTTTGGTTCTGGTACTTCTTCGAATCGATCCGAGGAACAAACTTCTAGTGGTAATCAAAATGTCAATCACAGTGGTGCCCGGGATTCTAGTTCTAGTTCTGGTTTTGGATCTGGTTCTTACACTTCTTCGGACAAATCTAACAAGCACTACTCATATGATAACTACAGTAGCAATCAAAACAGACAACAAAGTTCTTATGATACTGGTTCTGGTTTTCATACTTATTCGGAGCAATATGATAACAAAAATTCAGACGATAAACACAATAGCAGTGGCGACGCTTCAGGTTCTGATAAGGGTTCGAAGGCTAATTCTGATACTTCTTCGAATCGAGATGCCAATCACAGGGGTGAGACCAACAAGGATGAAGCAGAGAAAGCAATGGCGGAAGCCGAAGAGCTCTTCAAAGCAAACGACTTACGGGGTGCGAATCGCCTAGCTTCGAAGGCCGAAACCCTTTTCCCGTCTCACCCTCAAATCCCTCGTCTCCTCGCTGCTCTTCGCGTGCACATGGCCGCTGCCTCGAAGCCATCAGCCCCTGCACTACCTTACTGGTGTGGCATTCTCGGGTCGGACCCTAACGATGATATCCGATCCATTAAGCAACAGTTCAAGAAGATGTGTTTGCTAAGCCACCCCGATAAGAACTCCTCGGCCGCTGCTGAGGGCGCGTTCAAGCTCGTCACTAACGCTTGGGAATACTTGTCAAAATATGTTTCCAGCGACGCCTCAGGTTCTGATAAGGTATTAAGATTATGGTGAATATCTTTGTATTTTTAGGTAAATAGATCTTTGTGATTAGGAGGATCTTTAGGAGATTTTGAAAGGGTCGAGGATTTATAACAATTCGGATGCTCCCCTCAGCATGATGGAACGATTATCCATGAATCAACTTATTGTTATTTTAGGTAAATAGATCTTTGTGATTAGGAGGATCTTTAGGAGATTTTGGTGAGTCAACCGAGTGTAATATATATACTCTTTGATGGTGAATGAAATGAGCAGAGATTTGAGGAGAATTTGTCATGGTATCAGAGCCTAAGTGATTCTAGGGCAAACTCAAATTCTTTTCAATACTATAGCCTCCACGAGAGATCATGGCTGGCAAAGAGGGAGAAAAGAAAGGAGATGGTGACAAGAAGGTGGATATGACGTATCATCTTGGATCTAGTGATGGTCCGGGAAACATCATTACCCCGATTCAATTACGTGGTGAGAACTATGATGAATGGGCGAGGGCAGTTCGAACCTCGCTAAAGGCGAAGAGGAAATTTGGCTTTGTGGAAGGGAAGGTTCCGAAGCCAACAACAGAGGAGAAACTTGAGGATTGGATAGCTGTGCATTCGATGTTGGTGTCATGGCTGACCAATACCATTGAGCCATCCGTTCGGTCGACACTTGGAGAATATGATGATGCACATCTCCTGTGGAACAATCTCAAAAACAGGTTTTGTGTGGTGAGTGGCACTCGTATTTGCCAATTAAAGACGTCCTTAGGGGAGTGCAAGCAAGGAAATACCGAGAGTGTGGCCATTTATTTTGGTCGTTTGTCAAAAATCTGGGACGAACTGACAACATATGTGAAGGTGCCGGTTTGTACGTGTGGAAGTTGCACGTGTAACATAATCATGCAGGTAGAAAGAATGAGAGAAGAGGACTGTCTGCATCACTTTCTTATCGGCCTCGATGGCGCATATGCTTCTATTCGAACACATCTGCTTGGACAAGAGCCATTGCCGACGCTTGATAGAGCATATCAACAAGTGATTCAAGCGGAAAGACTGCGTGGAGGAGAGTTGTCCTCATCCAAGGAAGAACGAGATAGTGTCATGGCCTTTGCAATTCAGCATGATGTGCGTGGTAAGTCTCGTCTTCTGGATAATAATGACAAGTTTTGCAAACATTGTAATAGAGAAGGCCATGACGAATCCTCTTGTTTTCAATTACACTGGTTCCCCGAATGGTGGGGGGACAGACCTCGCGGAGGAAGGGGACCAGGTCGTGGTGGAGGACGGACAGGTAGAGGAGGTGGGCGTGCTAGTTCTGGTCGTGGCAGAGGCCATGGTGCACCACCTGTCCGCGCAAATAAAACCGGCGACGCTGGAGCTTCATCTGGGCAGCAGGCAGGGAACTCGTAGGGGCTGGCGGGCGCGACTGAAGCTGCGGGTCTTGCGGGTGTTTCAGCAACGCAACTGCAGCAACTTCTTGATCTTTTGAACTTAGCCAAAACAAAAGAGCGACTGTATGGTAAGAACAGTACTTTTAGTTGGATTATTGATTCAGGAGCGTCGAACCATGTGACGTGTGACTTATCTACTTTGAGAAATGTGCGAAGAGTGAAAAACTGCCCGGTGGGATTGCCGGATGGAAACACGGCAGAAGCAAACCAAGAAGGAAGTGTCGTGTTGTCAGGAGGATTACAGCTTGATCATGTGCTTTATGTCCCACAATTAACATGCAATTTAATTTCTGTGACTCAATTAATCGATGAATCAAATTGCGTTGTACAATTCACTAATAATATTTGTGTTATACAGGACCAACCGACGAGGAGGGTGATTGGAGCGGGTGAAAGATTAGATGGACTTTATTTTTTTCGTGGTGTTCCTCAAGTGAAAGTCTTAACAGTGGATGATAATTCGTCGTTCGAGTTATGGCATCAACGAATGGGGCATCCGTCGGAGAAAATAGTGAAGATGATTCCAACTGTGAATCCTTCTTGTCGGAAAAGTAATAAAGCTTGTGATGTATGTCCGCGTGCAAAGCAACCTAGGTCTAGTTTTCCCATCAGTACGAATAATGCTGGTAGGATTTTTGAACTTGTTCATTTGGATTTGTGGGGGCCTTACAAGACTCGTTCTTCATGTGGAGCTACCTATTTTTTAACAATAGTTGATGATTTCTCAAGAGGAGTTTGGGTATATTTACTATGCAATAAAATGAAAGTTGAATCTATGTTTCTTAATTTTGTTACTATGGTTGAACGACAATTTGAACAAGTGATAAAAAGGGTGAGAAGTGACAATGAGACTGAATTTAACTGTTTACATGATTATTTTCAAAATAATGGAATTATTTTCGAGACTTCTTGTGTTGGCACTCCACAACAAAATGGGAGGGTTGAGAGAAAACACCAACATATATTAAATGTGGCCAGAGCATTAAGATTTCAAGGGAACTTACCAATCAAATTTTGGGGAGAGTGTGTGTTGGCAGCATGTCACTTGATTAATAGAACACACTCTACTTTACTTCAGTCTAAATCACCATATGAAATGTTGTTTGGGAAAGGGCCTTCTTATGACGCTATTCGTGTATTTGGTTGCCTTTGCTATGCTCATAATCAACGACACAAAGGTGATAAATTTGCAAGTAGGAGTCGTAAGTGTATTTTTGTTGGCTATCCTTTTGGGAAGAAAGGTTGGAAGTTGTATGATTTAGAAACACATGAGTACTTCGTATCGAGGGATGTGAAGTTCTTTGAGAAAGAATTTCCTTTTGCGACTACCAAACCACGGAATGTAGTGACTCCTGTGCTAGCGAACAGTGAGGATGGGGCGTGGAGTGAGGATGAGGGTGCTGATGAGTGTGCTGTGTGCGTTGAGGGGGTGTTGGAGGCAACGTCTCTCGAAGGAGGGTCTGGTGCTGCGATGCAGCTCGTGTAGCAGCCCGCACAAGAGGATGTGTATGTTGAGGGGCTGGAAAATATGGTGGAGCAAGGAGTGCAAGTTGACAGTGAGCTAGGACGAGGAAAACGAGCCAGAATTCCTTCTACACAGTATCGTGATTTTGTTACTCATATTATACGGAAAATAAGTCCATCTGAGAATTCATCAACTCCTTCATCTTCCTCAGGTATGCCCTATCCTATAACATATTTTGTGAATTGTGAACGTTTTTCTGTGAGACAGGAATTTTCTTGCAGCCGTGACAATGAGACATGAGCCAAAGAATTTTAAAGAAGCAATGAAAGACTCGGGATGGCGAGGTGCGATGGGTAAGGAGATACGAGCTCTTGAAGACAATGAGACTTGGGTAATGGAGACTCTCCCACCCAGAAAGAAAGCACTAGGGAGCCAGTGGATATATAAAATAAAGTATAAGTCTGATGGCAGCATAGAGCGACTCAAAGCAAGACTTGTGATTCATGGCAATCATCAGGTGGAAGGAATTGACTATAACGAGATATTTGCTCCTGTGGCAAAAATGGTGACGGTTCGTATTTTTCTTGCAATTGCTGCTGTTAAAAATTGGGAAGTTCATCAAATGGATGTACATAATGCTTTTCTTCACGGTGACTTGAGTGAGGAGGTTTATATGAAAGTTCCTCCAGGCTTCAAGAATACAAATCCTAACTTGGTTTGCAGGTTGAGAAAATCCTTGTATGGTTTGAAACAAGCTCCCCGATGTTGGTTTGCAAAACTGTCAACAGCATTGAAGAATTATGGATTTGTGCAATCTTATTCTGATTATTCATTATTTGGGTTGTGCAAGGGAAGAACTCGGATCAATGTGTTAGTTTATGTTGACGACTTAATTATTGCAGGGAATGATAAAGTTGCATTGACAACTTTTAAAAACTATCTTGGCAGGTGCTTCCATATGAAGGATTTGGGAGTTTTGAAATATTTCCTAGGGCTAGAGGTAGCCCGCAATCCAGAAGGAATTTTTCTTTGCCAAAGAAAATACACACTCGAGATAATTTCTGAAACAGGTTTATTGGGAGCAAAACCTGCGGCATTTCCTATAAAACAAAATCACAACTTGGCCCTGGCTAAGGGCGAATTACTTGCAGATCCGACGCCGTATAGGCGTCTTGTAGGAAGATTGATTTACTTGTCTGTGACGAGACCTGATCTTGCATATTCGGTTCATATTTTGTCCCAATTTATGCAACAACCTCGTGAGGATCATTGGGAGGCGGCTCTCCGGGTTGTGAGATATTTGAAGAAGAGTCCGGGGCAAGGGATTTTGCTTCGGGCTGATAGTGATCTAAGTCTAGAAGGGTGGTGTGACTCAGATTGGGCTAGTTGTCCACTTACGCGGCGTTCTTTGACAGGTTGGTTCGTGTTACTTGGATGTTCTCCTGTGTCGTGGAAGAACAAGAAGCAACAAACAGTGTCTAGATCGTCTGCGGAGGCTGAGTATAGATCAATGGCGGCAACAGTGTGTGAGTTAAAGTGGCTTAAACAACTTTTAGGTGACTTGGGTGTGCGCCATCCGAAGGGTATGAAGTTGTATTGTGATAGTCAGTCGACATTGTACATCGCTCAAAATCCAGTTTTTCACGAAAGAACAAAGCATATAGAAGCTGACTGTCATTTTGTTCGAGATGCGGTGACTGAAGGGATGATTTGTCCGTCATATGTTTCCACTAGTGTTCAATTGGCAGACATCTTTACAAAAGCCTTGGGAAAAGCAAAATTTGAGTTTCTACTTCGCAAGTTGGGTGTTCGAGATCTTCACGCTCCCACTTGAGTGGGGGTATTAAGATTATGGTGAATATCTTTGTATTTTTAGGTAAATAGATCTTTGTGATTAGGAGGATCTTTAGGAGATTTTGGTGAATCAACTTATTGTTATTTTAGGTAAATAGATCTTTGTGATTAGGAGGATCTTTAGGAGATTTTGGTGAGTCAACCGATTGTAATATATATACTCTTTGATGGTGAATGAAATGAGCAGAGATTTGAGGAGAATTTGTCATAAGGGCTCGAAGGCTAATTCTGATAGTTCTTCCAATGCTAATGACCAGGGTGCCAAGACTGACTTTGGTTCTGGTACTTCTTCGAATCGATCCGAGGAACAAACTTCTAGTGGTAATCAAAATGGCAATCACAGTGGTGCCCGGGATTCTAGTTCTAGTTCTGGTTTTGGATCTGGTTCTTACACTTCTTCGGACAAATCTAACAAGCACTATTCATATGATAACTACAGTAGCAATCAAAACAGACAACAAAGTTCTTATGATACTGATTCTGGTTTTCATACTTATTCGGAGCAATATGATAACAAAAATTCAGACGATAAACACAATAGCAGTGGCGACGCTTCAGGTTCTGATAAGGGTTCGAAGGCTAATTCTGATACTTCTTCGAATCGAGATGCCAATCACAGGGGTGCTCAGGATTCTGATTCAGGTTCTGGTTCTGGCTCTGGCTTTTATACCTCTTCGGACAAATCTAATAAGCACAATTCTTATAATAGCCACAACAGCAGTCATAGTAATACTAACTTCGGTTCTGGTACTTCTTCGAATCGAAAGTCAGAGTACTTCTTCGGTTCCGATTCCTACGTTAGCAGAGACTACGGTTCCGATGATGGTCATTATTCTTATTACACTAATGATGTAGGTTTTTGTTGTTTGAATTTCGCTTGCTCTTACTTTTTTTTTTTTGCTGAATTTGATCAAAGTTTGGCTATGTATGGTTAATGCAATTAGGGTTTTGATTCATTGTGTTCGTGTGGGGGGTTTAACTGGGTCGATATGTACTATTGATGAGTGGAAATTTTTAGGGAACGATAATTGGTATATTGATTGGTATTTTGAATAATATTACATAATACTATTAGGAGGGATGTTCAAAACCCCTGCTCAAATCCTTGTTTGCGCGTGCCACAAAATCCAACAAACATTTCGTCTCGTTGCGCATGAATTTTCGTGGGGATTTTATGGATGCAAACGCGCGGGATATTTTTGGGTCATCCCCAAATCCCTAGCCTGAAAAATGCAGAAGGAGTAGTGTACTTGATATAAGCCCGGATGTTAAACTTGTTGGACCCATTTTTTTTTTGTGCATGAATGTTACAAACAATACCTTAGTTACATTTATTCCATTTCGTTTGTTGAACAATATGAGCATTACTATGATTAGGCCGACATCACTTTGGCTGACTGATGAGACTATCCATTGTTCTTGCTTCAGGAATATCAGGACTGTGAGGAAACTGATTCCTATCAGGCTGAGGAGGACATACAAGAGGTGATTTCCTCTGTGCTTTTCGTTTGTGGATCTTATGTTAGCTTAACTCTTCTTCATTTAGTTGTTAAATTTGATCACATTTAGGCCCCATTTTGGCAATGAAATAAAGTTTGATTAATCGTCTTAATCCAATGTCGGGGCATATAACAAATGGGTGTGGTTGGAATAACTGGGTTAGCCTTAAATAAGTTTTTATGATCAAGAAATTTAATTAATGGGTTTATCCGATTATGGCTTGTCAATTTAACAAAGGGGAAGATGGACTAACAGCATTAGTCTGATAATGGCCCTTCAAATGATTAAAAACTATTAACAAAATATTGGCATCCAGAATAGTAGCAACATATTATTCCACTTGTCCTGTTTGATGACTAAACATGTGGAAGACATGGAGCAGAAAGAGTGGTCTGTTAACAATTACTCGTCTTGCATCCAGATGGTAATCAGAGTAAGGACTTTTAAATTGTTTAATTAAAGTAATTGTATAAATCAATTTGTAAGCTACTTTATCTTTTTATTTTTTATTAGTACCGAATAATGCACGAGGGCTGGATTAACGGATTGTCCCTCATCCGGTTATTTCGAACTGAGTTTGTCCGACTGTGCTGTCCTTTGTTGACCAAAGTATCTATTAAACCAAGGGGGTGACTGATATTGTTATTGTCATAATGATGTTGTTTATTTCTGTTCATGTGAACTGATAAATTTCACACAACAGGTCAGTGATTGAGTTACTTTCTTTCAGGGGTTCTCTTGAATTGTTCGTCAACTGACATTTGTCATTGACTAGTTTTCATAGTTGATTAGCACAGGCAATAAAGATGGAGCAGGAAGGGGGAGAGAGCATAGGAGTTTGAACAAAGTATAGAAGGGGAAGAAATTGGGGGGAAGTGAACAAGAGGAGCAAGAAGATACTGCAAACTTTGTCCCAGAAGCCTATAAATGTGCTAAAATAATAGATAGGTTATGCAATAAATTCTTTTTACCCTCAACTCGATACTAGATAAAGTGACTAAAAGAGAGACCATACTTCTTGAGACCATACTTCTAACTTTGGTCGAGCATTGTCAAGTAATTGTCTATAATCGCAAATGTCATGGGTAGGTTTGTGTTACAATAAAAGTTAATGACGGGATCACGTAATATTTGTCTCACTTTCTTGAAATTTAGTTTGTATATTTATCTTTCTTTAGACTGATGCTGTTTTTTGTTTTAAATTGACAAGGTCTACCTTGAGTTTGATGGTGCTTCGAGAGGAAATCCTGGAAGAGCTGGAGCAGGAGCAGTGCTTAAGTTTGAAGATGGAGCTGTGGTAGTTAATCAATATGATACCTGTCTTCTTTTCCTTTTGACGTTATTGAGTTTGGCTCTGTATCACTGATATCTATTTTATATATGTGTATTATTGTTTGCGTAACTATTTTTGATTTAAATGAAGATTACTCGAGTACGGGAAGGTTTAGGCATAGGTACGAACAATGATGCTGAATACAGAGCACTGATCAGAGGATTGAAGACTGCTCTTGATATGGGCTATGACGTGATCCATGTGAAGGGGGACTCGAAACTTGTCTGTAAGCAGGTCTGTCCTTTTTTATGTTCGTCTCATGAATCATGACTCTTTATCATCTTTTTTATGCTCTTTTTTTAATGTTATATCGTATGTCCTAAGTTTGCCATAAGAAGTTTTAAATTTCGTTTGTAAATAATGAAAAATGATGTTTTCCCCTTATTCTATTTTTATATTATATGTCACCTAGGTGGCTCATGGTGAACTAGGGCTTGTTTTCCTGCACTCCTCGATAGTCTGCATGGTTATATTACTCTTGATTCTTTGCACTTGTTTATGGTTCTGTTAGTAGAAGTACATCTCATAGTTGTAAGATGAGAATATATGCTTTCATTCCCTTAATGATTATTCATCCAAACCTTGATCATGCAGCACTTTTAAGCCCTTGATAGTTGCATTTATCCAAACCTTAATCGCGTAGCTTTCAAGCCTCTCTGGTTTTCATAGGGAATGCTCTTCTGTTATCTTTTGGTTAATGTTGGGCGTAGAGTCACGTCCTCACGCCACGGAAGCGATATAATCTGAGAGAAAGCCCTGGCTTTTGTTTTCACAAAAGCTCAAGTCAACCTCTATATTCCCGTTTCACAAAGTAAACAAGAACATAGTGAAATATCTCACAAAGTGAGATATACTCTTCCTCTCAGCAGTTCTAGGACAGAATGTCGAGGGAACCTACAAGCAATTGCCAACACACACAGTAAAGACACGTGATTTACGTGGTAATGCAAACTTACCTCCGTCCACGGAAGAGGTAAGGGGGGATTTCACTATGAGGAGAATAACAACTTTCACTTGTACAACTCATAAGCTCTCTCTCTCTCTCTCTCATTTTCTCTTTTCAAAAATCTCTCAAAATTCCCACACCCTTTTTTCTTTTCTTCCGAGCAACTTCTCTCTTCCTCACCTCTCCTATTTATAGGCAAAGAAGAGGGGACAAAGGAGTGTGGATGAGCATGGGGGAAGCATGGGTGAGCATGAGGGGAGCAAGGGGGGTTCCACCATCTCGTGACCCCCCATCCCACATTCCCACGTTCATAATTCCCCACCTCGTTCATCATTTGATAAACCTCAAATTTTGGAAGAAACCAGAAGAACACCATGAACATTACCAGAGAGATCAGAGACACCAAACCAGGCCAAAATAAGCCAAACCAGCTGTACCATTATACTATGGTTGCCTACGTTAATGTTTCTGTAGGTAGTAAACTACTTCCTATTTGGGCACATATGGTAAGAGTAATCTGAGTTAAGAATCCACTTCCCGGAGATATCCTCACCACCCGTGACGATATATCATTCCTTCTCGCTCTCTTCCTCTGAAATGTAGCTCGCCTCTTCCTTGCCTTCTCTCCTCTCAGTCTTATTGTTCTTCTTCTTCTCACATACTCTCTTGTTAGGACAGTCAACTTTGAAATACCCTAGCTCACCGTATTTTAAACACGTCATTCCCGCAAGAGGTCTCGATTTTGATCTAGACTTTCCTCGCTTGCTTTTTCCTCGCTCATTGCCCCTTCCTCTAGCAAATAGTCCCTGAGCTTGCTCCTTGTTACCACTAGTGGCCATGTCACTAATTGCAATTTTCCAAAGATCATCCGTCAGAAGCGTCGTTCTAGTCTCATCCATCGTCAAATTATCTCCTACAATCATCAATGTTTGTACTAGGTTCTCATAATATTTCGGTAAATAAAGAAGTAGTAGAAGTGTTTGGTCCTCATCTTCTACTGTCACGTCAATATCCTTCAAATCCGATATGATCCTATCGAACTTGTTGATGTACTCCCGGATTGACGAGCCTTTCTCCATTTTGTAAGTATACAATTTGGATTTCAAGTAGATCCGATTTGTTAGACTCTTCGTCATGAAGGAACTCTCTAACTTTGACCACACGCCCGTAGCCATTTCCTCTCCATCTACTAAGAAAGCAACATCGCTCTCAAGGCATAGGATAATCAACTCTCGTGCTTCGAGATCTAACTCTTCCCAATCCTCATCGAACATATCTTTGTGCTTCTTCTCTTTTCCTACCAAAGTATTATGTAATTTCTGCGAAATCAGCGAATTTTTCATCTCCATCCTCCAATAGGAAAAATCATTATTCCCATTGAATTTTTCAATCTCGTACTTTCCAACTTTAATTGTTTTACTTATAGATGTCATTCTCCGCTTGTATTTATAAAACCGTTTCTCTCAGGAATTTCAACAAATACCTTGTGTTTACCACACAATAATCAAGCACCACTTCAGATCAAAAATTTTATCACCTCCAACTGGATAAAGGGCTTTGATACCAATTGTTGGGCGCAGAGTCACGCCCTCACGCCACGAAAGCGATATAACCTGAGAGAAAGTCTTGACTTTTGTTTTCGCAGAAGCTCAAGTTAACCTTTATATTCCCGTTTCACAAAGGAAATAACAACATAGTGAAATATCTCAACAAAGTGAGATATACACTCTTCCTCTCAGCAGTTCTAGGATTGAATGTCGAGGGAACTTACAAGTAATAACCAACACACACAGTAAAGACATGTGATTTACGTGGTTCGGCAAACTTTCCTACGTCCACGGGAGAGGTAAGGGGGGATTTCACTATGAGGAGAATAACAACTTCCACTTGTACAACTCACAAGTTCTCTCTCGCTCTCTCGCTCTCTTCAAAAATCTCTCAAAATTCCCACATCCTTTTTTCTTTTCTTCCCAGCAACTTCTCTCTTCCTCACCTCTCCTATTTGTAGGCAATGAAGAGGGGACAAGATAGTATGAGTGAGCATAGGGGAAGCATGGGGGGAGCATGGGGGCTTCCACCATCTCGTGCCCCCCATCCTAAGTTCCCACGTTCACAGTTAATGTGATAAGAAGTCATTCCGGCTGTATAATATAGTTGTGATATAGCCATGGTTTTAAATATCGGTCGATAATCCGATATTATCGCCGAGTTATCGGATTTGGGAGCTTTCCGCTAGGATAAGTAGGATTTTTAATCGGTTATCGTTTTTTGAGGTTTATCGGCGAGTTATCGACGATAAAGGTACTTATTGGCCGATAAGTAGGCTCTAAATATTGGCTTTATCGGCCGATAAGTAGGATTTGGGAGCTTTTACTTTCTTTTAGATTTGCTCTTTGAATGTTTACAAATTATGAACTATTTGTTGCTTTCGGAACTTGGTTGATTGGTGATTAGCTTATGTTTGTTTATGGATATTGATAGTGGCTCATAACTACTAAATATCAACTTAGTAAGTTAGTTTATGAATCTCATGATTAAACAATAATTATGTAGATGCGTAGATGGTTCTTCATTCTTGATGTTATCTTATTATTTGTTAGTTTATTATTCCATTTTGACTAACATTATATTATTTTTCAAGCTTATGTTTGTTTATTATTTGCTAGTATATTACTCCAATAAATACTACTTATCCCCGATATATCCCCGATTTCCGCTATCCAATAAGAATTTTGATCGTCCGATAAATCCCCGATAACCGACATTTAAAACCTTGGATATAGCGTCAGGAGCTCTCTGTATTTTATGTGCTAAACCTTCTGTTTTCTGGTGCCTGGATTCTAGTTTGTGAAACCTGGAGTATTTGTTAATGGTTCATTTTTTTTATATAGGGGTTCTATACAGCGTAAAAGCTTTGTTTATATATTCCCTTTTTTGTATGTTTTTGTTTATGTTTTGTTCATTTGTATTTGTTTTTTGTATATATATGTGTGTTCTTTTGCGCACAAAATTCATTGGCTAAACACTTTGAACTCTAATACAGATTAGAGGTGAGTGGCGCATTAGAAGCAATAGATTGGCCAGGTATTGTGACGAGGCATGGGAACTCATTGGTCAATTCAAAGAATTCGACATAGAACATTGTCCAAGGGTATGAACGATCTCTGACTTCTACATTCATAGGTTTTTTAAATATTTATATTTATTTATTTATTTATTCTTTTGGGGTGTCTCTTGCTTACGTTCACAGAAACAGAAGTCTTCTGTTCAAAAATTTTAATTTTCTGTTGACAATGCATTGAATATAATGACTTCTCCTCTTTAATTTTCTCACTACTAAGAAACTACCGGAAATCAAGTTTAAGTTGTCAATGTCTTTTTATTAATAACTTTTGTCGATAGTATTTAAAAAAACTCGGTCTTCTTTCCCCTCTAGAGTCACAACACTGATGCTGACAGGGAAGCGCGAAGGGCTGTTAATCTTCCTGGTAAGCAACCTACCATATCTGGTGCATTTCTACTTCCTTTTGATCCAAGAAACCATGCTTACATAATTTTTTTGGCAGAGGGTAGAATCATCAGGGAGGATAACTGGGACTAATGAAGATTTTAGTAGTTCAGATGCTCTCCTTACTGCTAATTATTTTATATCTTTGTAAATAACTGGTGTCTAGTTTGGATCGCGTGAACTGTTTACTACTGCTAATCTAAAGGAGTTTTGTGGTTTTTATTTTGCGGAGATCCGCATTGATTTTTTTTCTTCCTCCTTTTTCACCAACAGATAGATGTTTGAGGAGTTAATTGAAATTTTTGTGATACATGAATGTTTCTGCTTGTGATATGGTAGTGGTAGAAGTTGCTTTTCCCTTCTTTCTGCGTTTCATGTGAAAATGCCATAGTAAATGAAAAAAAAATCAATGCATTCTGTTGATATGTTTGGTAAATAGTATGTCCTTGTTACATATTTTGTGTATGCATCTAAAATGGAATACGAGACTACTTCCTGCATCTCAAAGAAGGCCTCCTATGTTCTAAAAATTATTCCAAATTCTATTATAACTCATGAGACTACTACATGCTGATTGCCCATTCAATGACCATTATTTCTTAGTGCAATGTTTCTTACTATCAGAAAAACATTCAACACATGAGTCGACGGTTCGATTCTTGCAAATTCTCATTACAAAAAAAAAAGGATTTTTCAATATTAGCCCCTTACAATAATTAATATATGGAAACTAGTGCTTCAAATCATTATTATTGCTATTGGATCCCTCAATTTCTGTATCTTACTATTACTACCTCGATTGTAGGGATTAATTGTAATTGGGAATCTAATATCAATTTCAATAATTTGAAGGACTAATTTTGAGACAACTTGTCAACTTACAAGAAGTGGTGGGTTTACTAGGAATTTCAAATGATTTGAAGAACTAATTTCAAAATATAAAACTATGACGGATTATATCAAAAATTACCCTAATTGGGACATCGATTATTTGGTATTAGTGCCTCATATCTTTAATAATTCCATATAGTCCCTCAAATCTTAGTAATTGCTCTAGCCCCTCAAATCGTAAGGGGTCTGGCAATTTGGTCCCTCAGTAACCAAAATACCCCTTAGTTATAATTTAAAAAAGTTATTTCCACTTTGGTATTGTAAAGTTTACACCTTTGTAACTTTAACGCCCTGAAGTTTTTCGATACTTTGATGCTCTAAAGTTTACAAACTTTTTTTTATCTTTCATACCTTAAAGCTTTATCTAACACCTTTGTTACGATAAAATTTAATTATATCTTTTTTCACTTTGACATCCCAAAGTTTTCTTTTTGATACTTTGATACGCCAAACTTTATGATATCAAAGTTAAAAATATGTAAAAAGTGAGGTATCAAGGTTAAAAAATATGGAATCTTGGAGTAAAAAAATGTATAAACTTTGAGTATCAAAGTGTCAAAATAATATAGGGTTTTGAAGTTAAAAAAGATGTAAACCTTAGGGTATCAAAGTGTCAAAAAAACGTTGAATATCAAAGTTCAGAAAAATATAAATTTTAGAGTGTCAAATTGCAAATAACCCTTATTATGTAAGGGGTTATGGTCACTGAGGGACCAAATTGTAATAACACAAGGATTTGAGTGACTAATTAGCGAATTATTAAAATTCGAGCGGCTAATATGGAATTACTGAAGATATGAGGGGCTAATGCTAAATAACCCTCTTATTAGGACAAATTTTCAAAATA
The DNA here is from genome assembly GCA_022839385.1 of Asparagus kiusianus. Classification (NCBI taxonomy): domain Eukaryota; kingdom Viridiplantae; phylum Streptophyta; class Magnoliopsida; order Asparagales; family Asparagaceae; genus Asparagus; species Asparagus kiusianus. The sequence goes on from BQKN01055691.1 coordinate 33,950, forward strand.
GACCACTTTAGAAACTTATTTTCAAAAAACGACCTCTTTTAAAAATATATATCATTTTCGACCCAGTTTGAGCCACATGGTTAAAACTGGGTCGAAAGTGACGAAAAAACATCAAAAACTTCACAGAATTTTAAATCCCGTGAATTTTATAGTCTTACGCTAACCCAAACGCTAATGAGACCTTAAACTTCACGGGATTTAAAATCTCGTGAAGTTTTTGATGTTTTTTCCCTCCATTTTTGACCTGGCTGAAACTAGGTCGAAAATGGCAAATATTTTAAAGTCATGAAGCCCCCTTTATTTCTCTCTTAAAATCCAGTCAAGTCAAACTGGGGGTTGTCAACTCAAAGTGTATTTCAGGAATAAATGTTTAATTGTCCTGTCTTATATGTCGTCATGTTAACACTACACCTCTGACGATTGAAATTTTCTGGAATTATTCTCAATGGTAATAAAGAGAGTTTCTATTTTATGCTAAGTTAACACTATATCTATGTCATTTGCAAATCAGAGTTCGACAGGAAGAGATAATGAAAGGCAAAATCATATCATTTTCATTTCAAAGTTGCTTTAATACAAAACGATGGTAACTGGAATGAAAACGATACAAAACTATTCGCAAAGACATTTCAAATTCAAACAGCTGGGCTCATTAGCTTCCAAGATTTGAGCTTAGATTTCAGTGCAGAAAAGTTCTCTTCACGAGTCTTCTGAACTTCTCTGGTTGCTTTTTCTCTAAGCTCTTCTTCGCTAGATGTTGGTTCTGCAATCTCTCTCCGAATTTTGTCAGCAGCAATGAGCTCCTCACAGTACTCCTTGAAAATCTGCTCACTCTGAGCAGCTAAGTTCTTGCAAACTTCCATATCCTCAACCAGTTGAGCCCTCTTATGAGCCAGCTCAATTTCCATACGAGCGATAGCCATCTCAGCATCGCGGATACCCGAAGCAATACAACCCATGTCTGTTTGGACGTGATTGTGCTTCTCCCGAAGGTTGACAAGATGAGCTTCTTTCTCAGATAAGCTCTTCTGAAGAGCCTCTCGACGTTGTTCTCTTGAAGCCCTAGCCCGAGAAAGAGCATGATCCACTTCTGGCCCTAAATCATCATGTCGTAGCATTGAAAGGAACTGTAATTCATATTCCAAAACCATCACGCTCTCACAACAGTTCTCGGTCCACATCGCATTACCTTGCTGCGCGATCTTGTTTAGGCACTCCAGCAGATGAGGCTCAAAAACTTTGAAGCTCACTTCCCCGAGACTAACGACATCGATAGTCATTTGCATCCAGTATTCTAATTGCTCGATAAGCTTCCTCAAAGTTTCCGAGCTTGGGGGTGGAGCAATCGGAGGATAAATAAAGCAGTTCGCATAGTCAGTGCAAATAGGATGTTGGATGTCCTCAAAAGGCAGTCCTGCAGACAGATTAGATGCCGAAGATGCCGAACCCCTAGTAGTTGATGTTGGCATTCTTGTTTTGATGATGATTTACAAACAATTTACTACTAATGTTGTTTGTCTAGTGTTTGTGTATTCCTATGTATTGTAGACAAACAACGTTATTGGAGAATTGATGGATTGCGCCATAACGATCATATCCAATGGAGGTTGGATGAATTGTGGAGTGAAGCATTGCTATTCAAGTTAAAGATCCAAGATCCCGCTTCATCCGCAAGTGTACCAAGTTGAGCTCAATAAAGATCAAGATCAAGCTTTGGTATATTTAGTTTAGGATTTATATTATGTGTGTTAAATACTTCAAGCTCAATATCTATACACACACATTTGTTGGTTTCTTCGTATATATATATAGTTATATATATATACATCAGTTTTGGTTTCTATGCATATATATAGTTATATATATACATACATGTGTTTTGGTTTTTATGATATTACATACTCTATTGTGTTTTAGTACTTATTGCATACAATATGTAATTTTGTGAAAATATTGTCTTATTAGTTTATAGACTTCAATATCAGTTTATACATGTTTTACTAAGTCTATAAAAACATTTCACAAAGTTTCAAAAATTGGTTTATGTCAAAACATCAAAATTCAAGTATATCATATTTTCATGTTTTGGACTATTTTGTAAAATGATGATATTTTTTCATTTGGGAAGTCTTTTTTGATAACCAGTCATTGTAACATGTTTATTATCATGTCTACAATCATTCCCCAAAGTTTTATATTTTTTGGAATTTATTTGATATTTTTAAACAGGTTTTTAAAATCAGCATAACAGTTTTTAGTTTTTCATATGTCAGTTTTCGGTCGACCGAACCGGTCGACCGAACCTGAGTTCATGTGTTCACTGGGCGACAGAGAGTCTGTCGGTCGACCGGTCCGGTCGACCGAAAGCTCCATCGGTCGACCGCACCGGTCGACCGACGATGGTCCAGAACTACTTCTTCGTGTTTTTGCTCTCCATCGGTCGACCGACGAAATTTCCGGTCGACTGACAATAGATCCGTTGCACTCTAACGGCTATTTTCTGAGCTGATTTTTCTAGGGCTTTTTGGACTTTTGCTTGGGGGTTTGGCTGAGATTTTGAGTGGGTATATATACCCTATTGCTGCTCTCTTTCATACTAACTAAGAGAAAAGTTTTAAAGAGTTTTTACAAGTTTGTTTAAGGTTTACTAAGTGTGTTTAAGAGTTTGGTTTGTGAAGATAATTTTACAAGGGCTTGAGGAGATAATCTTTGGTGTTTGGGCTTCAAATCATCTCTCTCTCACTCTTGTCATTTATTGGAGAAGTTTTCTAAACTCAATCTAGCTTTACATTTTATTGTTTGATTATCATTTCATTAAGCTAGTGTTTATATTGAGTTTAGTTGATTTTATTTATCTCTTTGTACACACACAACCATTGAGCTTATTGTATTTACATTCATAGTATAATTGGGTTGTGGGATTGTGTATCTTAGAGAGTGAGCTTAAAATTCGTTCTCATTCATTGTAGAGAACAAACACTTTGTATTGAGCCTAATTGTGAGAATTCACTTGTAATACACTTGTACACCGAGAGAAGTGTGTGGTGAGAGACGGGGTCGAATCCAAGAGGAGTGGCGTCGGTTGACGTGCCTAGGGAGAGGTTGTAACCGAGCACTTGAGGAGGAGGACACGGGCTAGGACCAACACTTAGTGTGTGAGGTGTGATTACATAGTGATTGTATTAAGAGGTGTAAACGTTGTTCGGGTGAACGTAGAAAACCCGGTTGTGATAGTGGAGATCTCCTCGAGGTGAGGAGCGGAGACGTAGGTCGTGGGGACCGAACTCCGTAATCATATTGTTTGTTTGTGATTGCATTGGCGCACTTTCTTTTATGTTCATATCTTATATCGCCTTTGTATATTGCTTGTTGATTATATTGCCCACTATCTAGTTTAGATTGTTTATCCTTGTGTTAGTTTTATATCCTTGCACATACTTTGTCTATATCTCTTTGTTAGGATATATCTTATTATTTATATATCCTTGCATATATTTCTATCATATAGGATATATCATCTTGTGTATATTGTATATTCTTGCACATAACTCTTTGTATATCTATCTTGCAAGAATATATTTGTTAATTAGTTTTAATTGGCATTTAAACGGATTAGATTAGCATAAGACCCTAATCACCCCCCTCTAGGGTCTAACAGTTGACCCCTGCTCAACCATTGACACTTTATGACCGCGAGGAGCGGGTTGAAGCACAACATCCTCTCTGTTCTTAGGAGGTTCAACGGATGCAGACTTCATGGCTTACCCTATCAACTTGGCCATCTTAGAGTTTTTGGCCACAACGGGCTTTCGCTTACGGATTCTCCTGTCATATTCACCTTCCTCTGCAGCGGTAAGGGCCTGTTTACCTGATCTCAAAGAACGAGGATCAAGAGTAGGCACTTCCTCAGGAACTTCCTCAGTCGCCTTTTCTTCAGGAGGATTAGCAGTTAATGCCCCCTCTTGAATCCCCATAGAAACCTCTTCTTCAGAAGGTTTGATGGTGGGCAACTCCTTTTGGACTTCGATAGCCCCAACTTCCCCTCGTTCACAGGATATATACTCTTCTATTCCTGGTAAACGGGTCTTGGTGGAACCGCTTCTCGACTTATACAATTCTCGAATCTCATTTATGCATGAAGTGTAGATATAATATTCTGAGATTCGAGAAGCCTCGTTAAACCAATCGCGCAAGTCCGCAACGGTAGAACAATTAGGCGGTGAGTGAGGTAAGGTAAAGTACGCGTGAGTCCCTCCGGTAGAGAAGAAGTACCACGCGCGGGCCCCTTCATATAAATTCCCAACTTGAGCCAAGGATGGATTAGGATTGCCAACATAAAGTTGATCATATCCAAATTGTCTGGCGAACCGAGAAGGCATGTAAGGTTCAATGATGCACTTCTCCCTCATGCGAAAGACTAGATAACCCAATCTAATCATGAGAAGCCATCTGAAGGTGCCTTCTGTCAAGGAGGACGAGCCTTCGAAAAGTACATCTGTAAGGCTGGTACTCTCTTCATCGACTCCATCGAAGTTAGGAGCGCAGCAAAAAATCCTGTAATTACCTTCCAGAGATAAAAGCTGTCGAGCCCTGACAATGTAAGTATTGGTCCACGTGGCCGACTCCAATCTCTGCACAAAGGGAATACGAGCTTCGTCATCCTCAGATACCCTCGTCATCAACAAAGGGCAATGTAGCACGAACCAGGCCACCAAGTATGTATATGGCACCGGTACACGTGGTTGAGGAGTTTTCCCAGTTCTCCTCCCGGTAACCTTAGTTCCATGGGCACCGACAAACTCAGAGGTCAACGCCCGTAAGTCACTCTGTGTGCAGCCTACCATAGCAGTGAGAAGGCTCACTGGCCTCCCATGAGCTAATAAAACAGCTGGGTATACAACCTCAGCTAATATCGCTTCGACCGGCTTCGACGGTACTACACACCGCTTCAACCAGATCATGAAGAAGCCAGCAAGGAGAGCCACATCTGAAATAGGGGTCGTGGCCTGGTAGTGAAAACTTTCAAATTTCGCACCATCCTCAAACTCATCTTCCATGTGCTCAGTCTTGTAATAAGCGTCAGAAACCTTAATGCGGGTTTTAACGCTTTTGGGAGAAATAGCTGCAAGTCGGGTCACGGCTTCATCTTTCTGACCTAAGTTTTGAAAGAGATAGTCCGCCCATGCAGTATGCATAAGACCCCCTCCGCGCATTCCGACTACCTGAGCGCATATGTGGAAGTGACACATCAGCTCCCAGAAAGTCGCATAAATTTCTGGGTGTGCCGCCTTCAAAATAGAGAGCTCTTCAGTAGTAGGGATGAACTCTTCATAGGGCATCCGACCGAGTGGCAGCCCAGATACCGCTTGCATCTCGTGGAGAGCGAAACCTAACTCCCCTACAGGTGTGAAGAATGTACAGCTGTCTAGGTTGTATCTCTCCAATATAGCGAAGAAATTGGGATAACTTTGAACAATCCCACATCGCGTAGCTAACACTGGGGGTGTGAGACCCGATTGAGCAAGTGGTTCCTTAAGCTCCTTAAGAACAAAGTCCACCATCCGGGTCCACCAACCATCTTCTCCAGAAAACAACCAACCAGGAGAACGAAAGACTTGCGTAGAAAATTCACCCCGAGCAGTAATAAACTGGCGAATGAAAATATTCGCTGGAAGTGGTACTTCTTGAGCGAGATCTTTTTTCTCAAATAAGTCGGGCCTCAAACCCTTTAGTTGCCCCCGAATTTGTGTGTGAGTTTGTCGACCAAATCCGAGCGATACATTTTCTTTCTCCTTGACTATATCAAAAGTCAAACCTCGGCGACAACTCGCGTTCAAAAAGTAGGAGAGTTGATACATTCTCTTCATGTTTGGGAGAAAGAGAAAGCGGTTGTCGACCCTCCGTAGCAACTTTGAACCTTCTGCATGTATAATGTTGTCGTCGATTGCTATATGATCTCCAAATATGAACGCCGGTTTAGGGAATTGATCACGGCCGGCAGGAGTCTCCAAACCCAAATCAGTGATCAAAACTCTGAGAGTAGAGCATCGTGGGAACTTGAGCATGCTTATTCTCTCCGAGTCAGGGAAAGTGCACAATGGAAGTCTGTCGCGAAGGCTAAAAACTTCATTTGTGTCAGGGCCGCCAATATACCCAAAATGGTGCTCTTGCAAAAGTGGCACATTAGGGAAGAACACTGCAAAATCAGAAACAACAGTCAGTAACATAAATAAGTTGCCAACACAAAAACTGGGTTATAGAACGAAAGACAAATTCTACGTGTCAAGCCTTAAATACAAGGGTTAGCCTTTGTATCAATACTTGAACGCAGAGGTCGAACCCTGCGTTGTAATGTTCAGACGCAGAGGCAAAGACCCGCGGTTAAAATTGAAACGCAGAGGCCAAAACCCGCGTTCAAATTTCATACCCCAACATAGAGTCTTAACTCTACGATTTTTTAACACAGAGTCCTAACTCTGCGTTCTCAATTTTTAACACAGAGTCCTAACTCTGCGTTTTCAAATTTAACACAGAGTCCTAACTCTGCGTTTTTAAGTTTAACACAGAATCCTAACTCTGCGTTCTCAAGTTTAACACAGAGTCCTAACTCTGCGTTCTCATTTTTTTAACACAGAGTCCTAACTCTGTGTTCTTAATTTTTAACACAGAGTCCTAACTCTGCGTTTTCAAATTTAACACAGAGTCCTAACTCTGCGTTTTTAAGTTTAACACAGAGTCCTAACTCTGCGTTCTCATTTTTTTAACACAGAGTCCTAACTCTACGTTTTCAAGTTTAAACACAGGGTCCTAACTCTGCGTTTTCAAGTCTAAACACAGAGTCTCAACTCTGCGTTTCCATCAAACAGAAACTAGTCGTCTTCCTCGTGGAACCCATCTAGGGTTTTCAGAAAACTTGTTGAAACAAGTTACCATGGCCGTAACCTACCACTACAAGGAGGCCCACGCGACGGCAATGGTGGCGATGAGGCGCTTGCAACAACAACGACGCCGCCGACATCTTTGGCCGGCGATGTCTCTGAAGTTACCCTGACAATTTTCTTCGAGCCAGAACTCATCCTCCTTGGCGCCATGGATGCAGTTGATTGGAGCAGACAAAGTTCGTCAGAGAATCGGTCGAGATCAAACGAGAGTTCTCGTTCTTGGAACCAAGCTAAAAGTGGAAAGAGTCGAAATGACTCTTGATGTGACCACACGGGTCTATTTATAACAGCCGTCAAGCTGTTAAATCGGTGCGGGATTCTAGGAAAGAATCCCAACTATTTTTAGAAACGCTATCTTTAGCGTTAATGGATAAAAGTCTTTTGGACTTCAACCTTAACGTAGAGTTCATCTCTGCATTCAAATTCTTAAACGCTAGGCGCAGGCTTGCGTTATAAAAGTTCTTCGCATGAACTTTAACCATGCGTTCAGAGACCTTAACGTAGAGCTCACCTTTGCGTTCAAACTATTCTGAACGAAGGGATTACCCTTGCGTTTATGAATTTTCTTAACATAGTATTGCTAAACCTCTGTATTTTCTCAGCAGAAGTCAAACTGATTCAGCTGATAAAATCCTCTATTGTCGCTAAAGTTAACATCACACTTCTGAGGACCATCATCCCCACAGAGTTTGAATTTAGCTTGCATGACCTCCAATGCGACAACAATTCCTCTATCAAAATCAACTTATCGATTCTCATCAATAGAACGATAAGTCCTCTGAATCATTTAAGTGACAATCAATTTATTAACTCTCCTCAGTAGAGTAATAAATGAATAACTTTTTAACTCTCGTCGGCAAAATGATGAGTTTTCAACACCAAAATTCATATATATATATATATATATATATATATATATATATATAT
>BQKN01055692.1:0-54856 GCA_022839385.1 Asparagus kiusianus
ATATATATATATATATATATATATATATATATATATATATTTACTATCTCATTTACTGTAATAATTAAGCTCTCCTTTCGATATTATAAATATCGAAATGAGGATGTGGTCGAGGTAAAACTCGTACCTGGAGAACTGGGCATGCAAAGCCGAGCCGTAGCAGGCTCTACAGTATTTGATCGACTTCATGGCACTATTAGTAGTAAGATCTTACAAAACTCGAGGAGCAAGAGGTGTATCATTTCCGTCAACAGCACTACTTTCAGGAGTTCCATCACCGGTTGTACACGTCGTGAAAGTAAAAAAGGAAATACCAATAAGGGCATCACCACCACTACAATCAGCTGTTTATACAGCCACAGAGCAGGAAGTTTAGCTCTGAAAGAATAAGAAAGATATCCAACAAAAAGAGCACTAGAGTTTCAAGGAACACTAATTTCAATTGCAACTTATAAGGGAAGGAGTATGTGAAAATTTCTTGAACGTCGACTTAGTATCAAGCAAAAGTTAGATGTATTCAACATTGAGGACATCGCTGGAGGATAGCAACGACATCAAGATTTTTGAAGGGGCAGCAATTATCACCTATTTGAGAGATTTTAGTCACTACTTCAACAACCAGTTACAGCTAATCTAAGTGAAGCAGGAAGATATACCCGTAACGAAGGAAGAAATCAAAACCAAAATAGTTACAATGATAATGGCAAGAGAACTTTGTGGAATCTAGAGAATCCTAAAAGCGGGAGAATGATTTTAACCCAGCAACAAGGACAATATAAGAAGGAGCACCATAGGATTCGAGAGCGCCGAAGTAGCACAGAGTTCGGAGTACATGTTACAATCACAACAAGATCGAACAAAGAGCAAAAGATTTATCGCAGTACACCAGCAGGAAGACAGCATGATAGAGGTCATGGTCGATAGTCTTAGAGTCACAATTTCGGTCAGCAGCGGAGAAGTAGTGACACTACTTGTTAATCCGAGGATTTAGGGGCCAACAGGCCAGATTTGCATTTATCCAGGAGATTCCTGAAGGATAGATGGTCCCATATATGTTACACCACCAGGAGAGTTATACAGCAGTACCGCGTAATTAGGGTACGAGCCGAGCTTTCTTCGTGATTTCTTTTTCAGCTCGGATCTAGTTTGATTTAGGAAATTTGCTTATCTCTTTTCTTTCATACCATCGTTGATAGGATTCAGCTTGTAGCACATTCCTTAGATATGCTGTTGTTAGTCTCTACTCCTCTAGGGAGAGTGTCCCTTCTATCTGTAGGAGATGTGTCATCAGACTAGATGAGTCTGAGTTAGTCATCGAGTTGATCGTGTTGCTGATGTCAAATTTTGACATTCTTTCTTGGTATGGATTAACTATCATCAAACTATGTTAGTATCGACTGTTTTACTAAAATAGTGAGCTTGTGAGCATTCGTTGGATTTGTATAGATAGTAGCAACCTCACATGGTGACCGGAATGTGGAGTCATTTCTGGTATATGTTGAGTAGGTGATAGATAGTAGTAGTTCTTTGTACCAAAGTTTTGTGCCTCCTCAGTATTTTATCGAGGAGTCCGAAACACTTTGGATAAGATAAGCCCCACTTTTGCCTAACATTGGACTATGTAGGAGGAACCATGAGTGGCTTAAGTTTCTTAGCTTCTTGTATTACAACATGGATTACCATTGTTGAAGTCTGGAACTAAAATTGATATGTTGACCTTTGAGAGGTTGAATTAGCTCGTGTTGTTGAGTTGACATTTGAGCTGGTCATCTTTGTCAGGAGCTTGTAGCTTGATTGCAGTTGAACTTTTAGGGGTAATTTTGGAATGAACCCATCACAATGTGTGTGTTACTTTTGGGGGTACTTTTAGGATGAAGCAACCAAAATATGTGTTGGATCTTAGCATAACTGCTGGAGCGTCGCCGAAAGTTGACTTCCGTTGAGGTGTAACCACAGTTTATACTCTTACGTAGTTGGAGTCTATACAATTTAAGCTCTTAGGTGTTGGAGCATGGATTATAAGTTTATACTCATGTACTCATCAGAGTTTAGGGAGCATTATAACCTCACATACCAGTCGGAGGTTCATAAAGAAGTAGTTTATACTCATATACTCATCAGAGTATTACAGACGCCCCTATTTTCACACATGGTTACAGTCCAAGGTGAATCCAGAGATGTCAAACCTGCCATACACCCACACTATGAAATAACACGTTTCAACAATCAGAGTAATATCCTCTAGTGGAATCAAATATAAGTGTAGGTACAAAATAGGCAAAATAAGGAAATAAAAATAATAGACATGATATAGAAAGAGATATCTTATAAATAAAAATCATGTCTCAACTGAAATACATCTAATATCTAGAATAACGAAAGTGTCTCAACATGAATCAACTAAAAATTATACCAAGGACACTGCCTTTACAATATGAAAAAAACTCTAATATATGTATGAGAACATAAAACTATAGCGGAGTCTCAACTACTAAAATGTGCGACGATGACTATGGTAGAACTCCGTCATCTTACGGCTCTCCGAAACTCTGAGCTGCATGAAAAAGAAATTTAAAATAACAAAAAGAACAACAATAAGAGCATCAGAGCTCTAAAGCAAGATCACCTCCATCCGCCCTAGGGAAAGAGTGCTAGATGAAGTGGAGACTCTATCTATTAAGCATAGTCTACCTAGATCATTTTTCCTGTATCTAATTGAATTAATATTTAGACACCTACAATGCGAGATGTACTACATCGAGCGAAATAATCTAAACAAGGTAACCCTCATATATATACCATATATCTCAAATTATAGATAACTAAATATTAATTACGAACTAAGAATGAAACGAAACATAACTGGAAAATAAAGCATCGAAATAACCATCAGTATATGTATCTCGTGTACTCATACAACAAGGTATCTCAGCCATCAAATATCTCAACAATGAGTCGAATTCACTTTTGGCATCCACCAAACTCAAGCAATCACATAATTGTCATATTGTAACTCTCCCAAAAGTTCTAATTCACAGCATTATCATGCGCAACAGATTACCTTGTAGGTATTCTAACAGTATACACGATGCATTAGTCTCACCGTGATCTTAGTGCGTAACATGAATGCGGAGCGACCTACTATATATGCATCCTAAGAGACGGCTCACAAGCGTCATACGGATGGACTGCTAGATAAAGTATCCAAACCCGACTCAATGGTCTGTACAAATGGAATATCAACACACCACCACACGTAGTACTGAACTGAGCTCATCATTGATATTCATCTCATGTATAAACTATGTATGTCTGGTATATTGACGCACTATCTCATATAGTACCGAGCTGAGCTCATCAACGATATTCAACAAGTGTATAAACAATCTCTAACTCAAGTGTAATCAGTTCAACACTTGTCAAAATATCCTTTGGGATACTCATGTGTGTACTACGACACCATTCATGTACAATCATGCCCATACATATATTATCGTGTGACTGGAACCCCGCGATCGCATCTCAAAACAGTACAACTTAATATTCAGAAAAAGTCTTAGTAGTCGACTTCTAAGCATAGTAGTCGACTATACTGAGTTCATCCAGACTCTGTGAGGCATGTATCAGGATTAGTAGTCGACTACTAAGCACATTAGTCGATTACTCTGTAATATTTTAGTTTTTGGAAATCCAAACTAAACATGGGTAGCCGACTACTAAACTTAGTAGTCGACTACTTTGTCAAAACATGCATTCTTTCATGCTCAAACAGAGCTTATCATTCACCATATACTTATCATGAGATTTAGTACAAATGAAAACATATAATATTCAACAAAAATCATCCTAAATATGAAACAAATCTATTAACTTGTTCTAATTAGGGATTAACATCCTAATTAATCAATTTTCTCAATTAGCTCTTAATTAAACAACATAATTATCAAAACTTGATGAAAACTACTCATGAATAGAGGTGAAACTTCGTTTATACATGTATATATGACTTAGGTATAACAAACCTAGGTTTTAGCATGATTAGCTTACAAGAAAACTCAATTAAACAACTAATTAGGATTTACTCATAAGTTAAACATAATTAACAAGTTAAAAACAAAATTAACATCAACCCTAATGATCATGATCATGTTTCCATCATCAACAACAAATATTTCACTTCATATCTAGCATAGGGTTAAGATTTATCATCAAAAATCTGATTTTTATCACATTAGGTTACACTTAACCATGAAAACATCAATTAAATATCTTCAAAATTTTAACTAATTATAGGGATAGGTTTGGATGAAGATAATCTTGCCTCAAATGCTGTGTTGAACTCCTGAACACGCGTGCAAGATGTAAAACCTTAAAATTTTGAATATTTTGTGATAAATAATAATAAATATATTATATATTTATAAATAACAAATTATGATGTTTGATTATACTAGGAATTGATTTAAGATTAATTCAATGTATATATGTATAAATATAAGAGCAAATGCACAAATCATGCTCGATGTGTAAATCTAAAAATTTATAATTAGTGGAGAGATTTTGTATTTTACACACTGATACGTTTTGAATATAGAAAAACTTAAAAGACCAAAGTTGTAGATATGTTCCACAGCTTTCCAACAAATCTTTAATCACCTCATTCTAAGGTCGGATGCGAAAGTTACAGCCAAAATACCGAAGAGTATATTTCTAACAGACTGGGTTTTCCAGTTTCGGGTTTCGGGTTTTTGGCTATATTTTTTCGGGTTTCCTATCATATATACACATTTTTAAATACAAAAAATACCTCTTTTCTCCTATGTTCTAAATTCTAGTAGCCCCTCTCCTCCTCTCTCAAACCCTAGCCCTAAACTTGTGTTCTTGGGAAAGTTTCATGAGGCGAAAACGAGGAGAATGCGGGATCATTCTCACATGTTTTTGGGAGTTCATCAACAACCCTCAGGCGAGTAACATCTCACCCAGCCCTACCCCATGTTCTTAAAAGTTTTCTAATGATTTTAATGGGTTTTTGTTGAGCCTAAAACGTATATTTGAGTATAAAAAAGATGTTCTTTATATCATATGATACGAAAATCTTGTGCTTCAGTTTATCAAAAGTCCACCAACGTTTTGGTTAATAAAGATCTAGAGCTGAAATAATTTAATCATGAGTTAAATCACAACTTCTTATTTTCAAAACATTTTAACATGTGTGTTTATGCATGGGGTTTTTGGCGTTGTATTTTGGTGTTTAATTTGCGCTGCATATTATTATATGACTATTAGAAATGTTAGATTTTTATTTAAGAAGAAATGATCAAGTTTTAGATCTGTTTTGAAGTAGATAGAAACTAATAGAGGGCTTCTGTCTGTTTTGCGGTCGACCGCGGCGGACGCGACGGTCGACCGCTGGGCGTGCAGATGGGTAGAATCTGTCTGCCCTCTGCGCGGTCGACCGCAGTGGATGCGACGGTCAACCGCCGGGCATTTTTGTTGAGCAGCTTGTTTCTGCTCTTTGCGCGGTTGACCGGAGTGACCTCTGCGATCGACCGCTGAACTGTTTGTGCATGTTTGTGTTTCGTTGTGTATTTTTGGGTGTATGAGGAGTTGCCTCGATTATCCGGTACTAGAATTCAGTGATTAACAAATCATTTATGTATGTTAGATGAATTGAGGGTACTAGTTTAGATCCGCACACCGAGACACGTGTGAAATTAGTATATGTATATCTCTTCATATATCTCATCGATATTTATGCATTTTGTACAGTCCATGTGTTGGAGATTTATTTTATTCAGTCCATGTGTTGGGCATTTATCTTTCAGTCCATGTGTTGGACATTCATCATACATAGTCCATGTGTTGGACACTCATTTTTATTAGTCCATGTGTTGGACACCTGTTAAACTTTGAGTATGACACTTAACCGAGTTAGGATATAACATTTTACATGAGATGGAGACATGACAACTATATATTTTGGGCACTGCACTATTATGGGTTTGACATATCTTTAGAGCAAGTGCAGCAGCCTCCCAAGAAGACTACTAAGTCCTATGTGGCAAGAAAAAGCTCCCAAGACCTTCCAACAAGCTCCCAAGGAAGCTCTTAAGTCCTAGTTGGCGGTGGGGCTCACCATGGAGCTCCTAAGAGCTCCACAAATTTGTGGAGTACTTGGGAGCTCCTAAGGGGTAGGGTCCCACTAAAAACTATTTTTTTATTAGATTTGTTATTTTAAAAAAATATTTATAAAATGTTAGAGATGGAAGAGTAGATTTTTCAAATAATATTTATGCTCCTAGTTGGGAGTTTGTTGGAATATTTTTTCTAGTATGAAGCTCCTAAGTGGGCCCCATGCTTGAGAGCACTCCAACAAGAGCTCCCAACTAGGAGATTACTGCACTTGCTCTTATGTGCAAGAGTTGAGATGGGTTGTTTTTCTTAAATTTATTGTTCCATGTATTAGATTTAGGGATTTGGTATTTAGGGGTTTACAATTTGAGATACAAGGTATATACATGAGGGTTTCCTTGTTTGGATTATTTCGCTTGACGTACCTATGCTCGTGTTATAAATTTCTAAATATAAAATCCTCAATTTTGTTAGAATCAATAAATTTTATATTATTATGTATTGACTGTATTTTCTTATATACAACGAGCCCTCTCCCTTGAGGTTGGTTGTGATGTTACTCGCTAGCGTTTTGACGCTCGTTGTCCCTCCCATTTTAGGTAATGAGCCAGGTGCATAGAGAGTCGTAGGTTCATGGCGATACACATTAGTGTTCATCCTCTCTTTATAGTCTTGTTTTTTTGGGAGCTCCACTATAGACATTTTTTTGAGTCATTGAGAGTTTAATTCTTAAAGTTGTAAAGGTTGTGTGCCTTATTTCTTTTTATCAGACATTCAGTATTTGAGACTTGTTGAGATCTCCAGATTTTTCATTTCAAAGATTGACTTTGTATTTCTGTATGTTGGATGATGAAATATTAATTCGATCTCTATCATTTCATCAGTTACCTCTTGTACTATCTTTAACTTGCTTTTGTACTTACACCTATTATTCACTCTACTAGAGAGATAGTAATTGTGATGGTGAAACATGTTATTGCATGGTGTGGTGCATGGCAGGTTTAATATTCTAGGTTTAACCTTGGACTGCAGCCTTGTGTGAACCCAGGGGCACCACAGTTAGTATCAAAGCTCTAGTTTTAGTATCCTTAGGATCATCCTGTGTCGAGTCGTGGAGCTAGGTTAGAGTTTCCTAGGATTTATGTATAGAGTCCGATAAGAATTTTCTAGTATGAGTGTGGACGATATATGCGTATATCTAAAAATTTGAGAATATTTTTTTAGGACAACTATTTTAAGTTGATTGAAGGTATTTGCGTGAATACTATGTGTTATGAATTCGTATTGTGATACATTTTATATATATATATATATATATATACTGTGATAATTAAGCTCTCCTTTTGATATTATAAATATCGAAACGAGGATGTGGTCGAGGTAAAACTCGTACCTGGAGAACTGGGCATGCAAAGCCGAGCCGCTGCAGGCTCCACAGTATTTGATCGACTTCATGGCACCATTAGCAACAAGATCTTACAAAACTCGAGGAGTAAGAGGTGTATCCGTTTCCGTCAGCAGTACCACTTTTAGGAGTTTCATCACCGGTTGTACCCGTCGTGAAAAAAAAGAGGCAATACCAATAAGGGCATCACCACCACCATAATCAGCTGTTTATAGAGCCGCAGAGCAGGAAGTCTAGCTCTGAAAGAATAAGAAAGATATCAGACAACAAGAGCACTAGAGTATCAAGGAACACCAATTTCAATTGCAACTTATAAGGGAAGGAGTATGTGAAATTTTCTTGAACGTTGACTTAGCATCAAGCAGAAGTCAGATGTATTCAGCATTGAGGACATCGTTGGAGGATAGCAACGACATCAATATATTTGACAGGGCAGCAATTATCACCTATTTGGGAGAATTTTAGTCACTACTTCAACAAGCAGTTAGAGCTAGTCTAAGTAAGGCAGAGAGATATATTCGTAATGAAGGAAGAAATCAAAACCAGAATAGTGACAATGACAATTGCAAGAGAACTATTGTGAAATCTAGAGAATCCTAGAAGCGGGAGAATGATTTTAACCCAGCAACAAGGACAATATAAGAAAGGAGCATCATAGGATTCGAGAGCGCCGAAGTAGCGTAGAGTTCGGAGTACATGTTACAATCACAACAAGATCGAACAAAGAGCGAAAGATTTGTTGTAGTACACCAGAAGGAAGCCAGCATGATAGAGGTCATGGTCGATAGTCTTAGAGTCACAATTTCGGCCAGCGACGGGGAAATAGAGACACTACTTGTCAATCCGAGGATTTAGGGGCCAGCGGGCCAGATTTGCATTTATCCTGGAGATTCCTGAAGGACAGATGGTCCCATATATGTTACACAACCCGGAGAGTTTATACAGTAGTACCGCGTAATCAGGGTATGAGCGAAGCTTTCTTCGTGATTTCTTTTTAAGCTCGGATCTAGTTTGATTTAGGAAATTCGCTTATCTCTTATCTTTCATACCTTCGTTGATAGGTTTCAGCTTGTAGCACATTCCTTAGATATGCTGTTGTCAGTCTCTACTCCTCTAGGGGGAGTGTCCCTTCTATCTGTAGGAGATGTGTCATCAGACTAGATGAGTCTGAGTTAGTCATCGAGTTGATCATGTTGCTGATAGCAAATTTTGACATTCTTTCTTGGTATGGATTAACTATCAGCAAACCATGTTAGTATCGATTATTTTACTAAAATAGTTAGCTTATGAGCATTCGTTAGATTTGTATAGATAATAGCAACCTCACAGGGTGACCGGAATGTGGAGTCATTTCTGGTATACGTCGAGTAGGTGATAGATAGTAGCATTTCTTTGTACCAAAGTTTTGTGCCTCCTCAGTATTTTATCGAGGAGTCCGAAACACTTTGGATAAGATAAGCCCCACTTTTGCCCAACATTGGACTATGTAGGAGGACCTAAGAGTGGCTTAAGTTTCTTAGCTTCTTGTATTGCAACATGGATGACCATTGTTGAAGTCTGGAACTGAAATTGATATGTTGACCTTTGAGAGGTTGAATTAGCTCGTGTTATTGAGTTGACATTTGAGCTGGTCATCTTTGTCAGGAGCTTGTAGCTTGATTGCAGTTGAACTCCCAGGGGTAATTTTGGGATGAACCCATCACAATGTGTGTGTTACTTTTAGGGGTACTTTTAGGATGAAGCAACCAAAATATGTGTTGGATCTTAGCGTAACTGTTGGAGCGTCGCCGAAAGTTGACTTCCGTTGAGGTGTAACCATAGTTTATACTCTTACATAGTTGGAGTCTACACAGTTTAAGCTCTTAAGGTGTTGGAGCATAGAGAACAGTTTATACTTATGTACTCATCAGAGTTTAGGGAGCATTTTAACCTCACATACTAGTCGGAGGTTCATAAAGAAGTAGTTTATACTCATATACTCATCAGAGTATTACAGACGCCCCTATTTTCACACATGGTTACCGTCCAAGGTGAATCCAGAGATGTCAAACCTGTCATGCACCCATACTATGAAATAACACGTTTCAACAATCAGAGTAATATCCTCTAGTGGAATCAAATATAAGTGTAGGTACAAAATAGGCAAAATAAGAAAATAAAAATAATAGACATGATATAAAAAGAGATATCTCATAAATAAAAATCATGTCTCAACTGAAATACATCTAATATCTAGAATAATGAAAGTGTCTCAATATGAATCAACTAAAAATCGTACCAAGGCACACTGCCTTTACAATATGAAAAAAACTCTAATCTATGTATGAGAACATAAACCTAAAGTGGAGTCTCAACTACTAAAATGTGCGACGGTGACTAAGGTAGAACTCTGTCATCATGCGGCTCTCCGAAACTATGAGCTGCATGAAAAAGAAATTTAAAACAACAAAAAGAACAACAATAAGAGCATCAGAGCTCTATAGCAAGATCACCTCCATCCGCCCCCAGGGAAAGGAGTGCTAGATGAAGTGGAGACTCTATCTATTAAATATTGTCTACCTAGATCATTTTTCCCGTATCTAATTGAATTAATATTTAGACACCTACAATACGATATGTACTACATCGAGCAAAATAATCTAAACAAGGCAACCCTCATGTATATACCATATATCTCAAATTATAGATAACTAAATATTAATTCCGAACTAAGAATGAAATGAAACATAATTGGAAAATAAAGCATCGAAATAACCATCAGTATATGTATCTCGTGTACTCGCACAATAAGGTATCTCAGCCATCAAATATCTCAACAATGAGTCGAATTCACTTTTGGCATCCACCAAACTCAGGCAATTACATAATTGTCATATTGTAACTCTCCCAAAATTTCTAATTCTCCACATTATCATGCGCAACAGACTACCTTGTAGGTATCCTAACAGTATACACGACGCATTAGTCTCACCACAATCTCAATACGTAACTTGAATGCGGAACGACCTACCATATATGCATCCTAAGAGATGGCTCATAAGCGTCATACGGATGGACTACTAGACAAAGTATCCAAACCCGACTCAATGGTCTGTACAAATGGAATATCAACACACCACCACACGTAGTACTGAACTGAGCTCATCATTGATATTCATCTCGTGTATAAACTATGTATGTCTAGTATATCGACGCACTATCTCATATAGTACTGAGCTGAGCTCATCAATGACATCCAACAAGTGCATAAACAATCTCTGACTCAAGTGTAATCAGTTCAACTCTAGTCAAAATGCCCTTTGGGATACTCATGTGTGTACTACGACGCCATTCATGTATAATCATGCCTATACATATATTATCGTGTGACTCGAACCCCACGATCGCATCTCAAAACAGTGCAACTTAATATTTAGAAAAAGTCTTAGTAGTCGACTTCTAAGCTTAGTAGTCGACTATATTGAGTCCATCCAGACTCAGTGAGGCATGTATCAGGGTTAGTAGTCGACTACTAAGCAAATTAGTCGATTACTCTGTAATATTTTAGTTTTTGGAAATCCAAACTAAACATGGGTAGCCGACTACTAAACTTAGTAGTCAAGTACTTCATCAAAATATGCATTCTTTCATGCACGAACAGGTCTTATCATTCATCATATACTTATCATGAGATTAGTACAAATGAAAACATGCAATATTCAACAAAAATCATCCTAAATATGAAACAAATCTATTAACATGTTCTAATAAGGGATTAACATCCTAATTAATCGATTTTCTTAATTAGCTCTTAATTAAACAACGTAATTATCAAAACTTGATGAAAACTACTTATGAATAGAGGTGAAACTTTGTTTATACATGTATATATGACTTAGGTATCACAAACCTTGGGTTTTAGCATGATTAGCTTACAAGAAAACTCAATTAAACAACTAATTAGGATTTACTCATGAGTTAAACATAATTAACAAGTTCAAAACAAAATTAACATCAACCCTAATGATCATGATCATGTTTCTATCATCAACAACAAATATTTCACTTCAGATCTAGAATAGGGTTAAGATTTATCATCAAAAATCTGATTTTTATCACATTAGGTTACACTTAACCATGAAAACATCAATTAAACATCTTCAAAACTTTAACTAATTATAGGGATAGGTTTGGATAAAGATGAACTTGCCTCAAATGCTGTGTTGAACTCCTGAACACGCGTTCGGTCACCCTCGACCTACGTCTCCACTCCTCACCCTCGAGGAGATTCTCCACTATCAATCACAAATACTACACAATTCGGTTTTCAACGCTCACCGATAACATTTACAATATCACCCGTTGTCAATCCCAAAAGACACACTCCTCTAAGTGTTGGATGATCCGTGTCACCTACCTCAAGTGTTTGGATTTACTACCTCTCCCTAGGCTTTACTACTAACCCACTCCTCTTAGTATTGGACCCGTTCTTCGCCCAACCACTCCTCTATGTGTTTTTGTGTATTACAACATGTTATCTCAATTATAAGCTTAACTAAATAATTTTGTTCTCTAATACAAATTAGAACGAAAATGAAAGCTCACTCAATTGTTACACTCTCACAACTCAAATTATACAATGTGTGAAATACTTAAGCCCAAATATTTGTGTGTAAAAATAATGAGTAATAATGAAATTAAACTCAAATAAATTTAGCAAATATAAATATAAGAATCAAAATGAAAACAAGCTAGAGAAATGAGTTTAGAAAAACTTCTCTAAACTAGTAAGGAATGAAGATTTGAGGTCAAACTCCTAAAAGATAAAATTTTGATTCTCCTTATAAACTCTTTTGCACAAACAAAACAAACACTTAAACTCTTAGAAACAAACTACTAAAAACTCAGTTTAAACTTTTATAAACCAAAACAAATGAGTTATGAGGTATATATATAGCCTCACAAACAAAAATAGCTCAAAACTAGCCATTATTGTGCAAAATATAGTCGTTCGGACAACTAACAAAGAGGATCAATCGACTGATAGACTATACAAAAAAATCAGGCTGAAAAAAGCATATGTTCGGTCGACTAATGAACAGTGTTGGTCTACTGAAAACACTGTTCACTTGAAAAGCTAATTTTGTAAAATTAATTAAAAATAACAAATCAACTCCAAAAATAGTAAAACTTGGGAAAACATTTATACATATGAAGATAAACATGTAAACGAAGAAAGTTTTGAAATACCATTTCTCATTTGTGAAAACTTGTCTGTTTTCCAAAAACAGCATGAAACCAGAAAAGCTAATTTTCTAAATTCAATTAAAAATAACAAATCAGCTTCAAAATTTGTAAAATTTGGGAAAATGTTTATTCATATGATCATAAACATGTTAGAGAAGAAAATTTTCAAAATTACATATCCCATTTGTGAAAATTCATGTATTTTTCAAACTATTCAAGAATACGAAATCATAAAAACTTGATTTTAATAAAATCATTCCAAACAAGTTTTGAAACACTTTTCAATAGATTAAAAGACTTGAGGAAAGATATAAAACAGTATAAATAAGTCTTTAATCTATAAACACATTATTTTCATAAAAAAGATATATAACGGGATAAATATGAAATAAATGTGTATGTATATAAATATATCTATTAGTTTCATTTTTAAATGGCTAAACTTGAAAGCGATAAAATAAAATGTGTATGTGTATGATCTGAGTTTTAAGCATACCACATAAAGTAAAGAACCTAGACTACAAAACTATACCCAAGCTAATGATCTCTTCGTGACGTTTGATCTTGGTAATATGGACGAAGCGCTATAGTGTTCTTTGACTTGAAATGCAAATGGCTTCATTCCGGTTTCCTCCAACCTCCAAAGGATGTCGACGTTAAGCTTAATTTCAACCAACTGCCAACTAGGATCTTTGTGTAGGATTCCTAACAAGTAAATTTAAACACTCAACAAACAACTTTAGGAATTATTTATTAATCATCAAAACTAGATTAGATAGTAGGCTCATAAACAATGGACCTAACAATCTCTCCCTTTTTAATGATGATAAACAATCTATACAAGGAGTATATAAAAATATGCATGATACCAAATGAATATACAAATTATAATCCATATGCTTGAGAAAGCGAAATACTCACAATCAACTTGTTTCTCCCCATTTGTTAACATCAAAATGGGGAAAATAATAAGAATGAAGAGAGCGAAAGTTTCCCCTATCAATAAGACACGGTGAGTATAAAGAAGAAAAGAGATAGGGAAGGCTCCCCCTATCAAAAAACCTAAAACC
The DNA here is from genome assembly GCA_022839385.1 of Asparagus kiusianus. Taxonomy (NCBI): domain Eukaryota; kingdom Viridiplantae; phylum Streptophyta; class Magnoliopsida; order Asparagales; family Asparagaceae; genus Asparagus; species Asparagus kiusianus. Next base: position 13,834 of record BQKN01055692.1, read on the forward strand.
ATATATCAAAAAAAAACAATGCGGCTATATGTATATAGAGACGTGCTAATCTCAACTCACATACAAAGAGACCAAGTGAACACACACACACACACACACACACACACACACACACACACACACACTCACACACTCACACACACACACACACACACACACACACACACACATATATATATATATATATATATATATATCATTAAGAGAAAGTGTTACAATGGTCTTAAACATAAATATATCAATAAGATATATATCCAAACCAAAATATTTAAAAATGAAAATCAAAGATTTAAAATTAAAAATTAAATGTTTAATCAATAAATCTAAATATTAATAAATTATCAAACATAAATCACGATTGATTAAGAACACAATAATAATTAAAACATGTTTCATAAATCCATAAAAACATCATTGTTGAACCATGATTAAAAGAATAAAGAACGTATATCAAGGTTAACCAAATTTGTTCAAACATTTAATATTTGAGCATTCATCAAAAGATGGAGAAATCATAAATCAAATATTGAGCACACATAGAATTTCGTAGGAGAAACTTTTTGAACCTGATAAATATGATTTGGAAGTAAAATATTGATACAATCGGGGGGTTACTCAATATAAACCTCTTTATCAATACAACCATTTAAAAATCATAAAATGTAATGAAGGCAAAATATATATCCAAAAATAAGTTTGATCAATGTATATTTCCAAAAAAAAATTCAAATTATATTTTTTTCAAAACAATAAATGAAAATAAAAAACACTTAAAAACTTGGTTTTAAAATTAAAAAAATTAGTATCCAAACATTTTTGGTGCTGGATAGTTTAGCGATATGAACCCTATAAATATAGCTCAATGCCCTTGGGTTATGACCCCATTTGGACGTATTTAGTGCATGTGTCTGGTCATAGTAATAATTATGCAATTGACCCTTTCTATTACAATAAGTACAATGAAAAGGATTCATTTGTTTATTTTAACCATATGAATGTGCATGAGAAATATTTGCAAACAAATGTGATCTTTTAAATACATTTTACAAATGTAAAATTTTTTGTAAATTAAAACAAAATTTAGTCAAATGATCAAAACGACCACAAAAATCACACATATAAACATTTACATGCTTATGATGAATATTATGTGCATGTGTATGTGTGTGATGAAGAAACTGTATAGGATGCACATGGAATATTAATATTAGTATTATTGGGTTTTTGTGCATCATAACAAAATTTAGCTAATGGCCTTTTCAGCCGCAAATAGAACACTCTATACATATATGTGCATAATGAGTGAGTGATTTTGAAATAGTAGCTCGTGACTTAGCACATATCTTCATAAGATTCTTATGTTTAACAATGCATGTTTTTAGAGTTGAGTCTAAAGATGAGATACGGTTTTTCATATTCAACTCATTTTTATGCATACTAGCATTGTCAATAGAAGTAGAATAATCATGATTATTTTAAAAAAAATTTAAATTTATGTTTAATTTTTTCTACCTCTAATATCATTATTTTCTCATTAGATAAGTTAGCAATTTCCAATTTAAATTTATCAATGCTATTTTTAAGAGTCATATTTTCTTTGGCAATGATATCAAATTTAGTTGCTAACATATCATGATCGGATTTTAAGCTTACATGCTTGCTTTCTAAATCTATAAAATTATGATACATAGGCTTTTATTATTTTCTCATATGCACATGCGAGTTTAACTATAGGTAATTCACTATCAGATTCAGACTCGCATACCTCATTAGGATTATCCTCTAGTGGTCATGTGCATGATAAAGCTCCACTCTCACTTGAAGCGGAATCCACTGAAACGCGTTGGATTTCCTCCAAGTTACCTTGATGTGCCTCTATATATTTCCATAATGTGTAAGCACTATCAAAATGAGCAAGTTTGTTAGAAATGAATGAATCAAAAGCATTAAGCATAAATTCTAACACTAACTTATTCATAGTAAACATGTTTTTATCATAATTGCTCCACTTGGATTTTTCCAAAGTGGGCATAACATAAGCACACTCAATAACTTCCAACAATTCGATATGTTTAGATCTAACAAATAGTTTAAATCTAAAACATCATTGAGCATAAGGGAAATTATTAAATTTTAGAGCAATATTAATGTAATAGCCTAAACTTGGTGTACCGTGCATATCCATGATATAAATGAAAGCAATAAAAATGACAAAACTAGATTATCAAGATATAAAAGATTGGATCTTTGACTCTAGGCGATTAAGCCACAAATCAAGAGTACCAGGTTTTGATACCAAATAAAAGTACTCTAGAGTGGGGTGAATAGGGTAATTGCTAATCTAATCCGATATAGATATCAAATTAAAACTTATTAATAAAATATCCTAGCAACTATGATATACAACAAATATATACAAGGATATGCAAGGGTAAATAATTACAATAGGTGATATAAAATATAAACAAGAATAAGTACATCAATGCTAAACACAAAGACAAGAATATGCTCATGGAGTTCGGTCACCCTCGACCTACATCTTTGCTCCTCACCCTCAAGATGATTCTCAATTATCAATCACAAATACTACACAATTAGGTTTTCAATGCTCACTGATAATGTTTATAATATCACACGTTGTCAATCCCACAAGACACACTCCTCTAAGTGTTGGCCTACTCATGCCACCTACCTCAAGTGTTTGGATTTACTACCTCTCACTAGGCTTTACTACCAACCCACTCCTCTTAGTATTAATCTCGTTCTTCTCCCAACCACTTCTTTAAGTGTTCTTGTGTATTACAACGTGCTCTCTCAATGATAAACTTAAATAAATGATTTTGTTCTATAATACAAACGAGAACGAAAATAAAAGCTCACTCAATTGTTATACTCTTAACACCCAAATTATACAATGTGTGAAATACTTAAGCCAAAATGGTTGTGTATGAAAACAATGAGTAATAAAATTAAATTCAATTAAATCTAGCAAATATAAATATAAGAATCAAAATAAAAACAAGCTAGATAAATAAGTTTAGAAAAACTTCTCTAAACAAGTGAGGAATGAAGATTTGAGGTTAAACTCCTCAAAGATGATATTTTGATTCTCCTCCGTGTAAACTCTTTTGCATAAACCAAACAAACACTTAAATTCTTAAAAACAAACTGTTAAAAACTCAGTTTAAACTTCTATAAACTAAAACAAATGAGTTATGAGGCATATATATAGCCTGATAAACAAAAACAACTCAAAACTAGTCGTTACTGTGGAAAATATAGTCGTTCGATCGACTGATAAAGAGGATCACTCGACTGATAGACTGTAGAAAAAATCAGGTTGAAAAATGCTTTTGTTCGATCGACTAATGAACAGTTCAGTTGACTAATGAATAGTGTCAGTTGACTAAAAACATGCATAGTAAAAAATGAACGGTTCGGTCGACTAATGTGACGCCCCCGGTTTCACACAAGTCTGTATTTGTGACGCCCCAGGTTTCACACAAGGCTGCAGTCCCAGATAAAACCCAGATTGTCAAACTTGCCAAGCACCAACTACCATGCTATGACAAGTTTCACCATCACAATCACTATCTCTCTAGTGGAAACAATACATAGGTGAAGGTATAGACATGCAAAAATAGAAATAGAACAACACTGGATATACACAGAAGAAGCATAAGAATATCAATAATGAGCCCAAGTGGAATAAAATAGACATATCTCTGAGTCTGAACTAAATCTCAAATACAATGAGTCAAATAAACAAAGTCTTACAATAGCTCTCAACTCTATGAAATAAAATACTAATCTAGAGTCTGAAAATAATCAACTACATGTGAAGTTTTGCGATAACTATAAAATATAATAAATAGCTAAACAGACAACTAAAATGTCCCATCAACCTGTGACTCTCCGTGCGCCTGACTCGCTGCCTGAAAAGGGGGAAAAAACAACGAGCGTCAAAGCGCTAGCGAGATCATCACTACCTCTCCCTAGGGGAAGGGGTAGGAGTATATAAGAAAATAAAGTCAGTACATACATATATCAAATCATTCATATTACTCTCTATGAATGAAAAACAATTAATCAATTATAAATACCCCAATCTCCAATACAAAGAAAAATCATCTCATCTCGAACTACGTCCGAGTGACCTGCTCTATAATAAGAGGATATTAACAATAGCTAAAACAAAAATATCTGCCGTGCATAACGAGTGAATCAAAATCTCAAAGGAAATACCCTACTCGCGGGTAATTTATCATGGAAGTGAAACTTACAGCTGATTAATTATCTATGTGTGCATCATCTTGTGCTATAGCAAAACTTTTGTAATGCTTATTACTCAATCGCTCTGCGACAATAGGATCATTATTCTCCTATTCCGGATACATGAAACAACAATACTATTGTAATACTCTTACTCAATCGTTCTGCGGTAAATAGGTTTCATCTCCCTATTTCCGGATACGTATAAAATAACATTATTCATATGTGTTTATCAAATTAACTCATGTCAGAAGTGTGTAATTCTAACACAATCTAGCATACATGCACCAATCTTGGTGTACGTGCCCACCACTGAAATTCACCATCATCCCAGGTGTTTAACAGTCAAATAACATCGTAGTCTATCATCATAAGATCGAGAAATCTGATCGACAAATCAAATACAACCCTCAAAAACATGCACAGCCAAAAACAGACTGGCGATCGACAGTGGCGGTCGACCGCGACGGCCTCCAGAGACTACCCAGGTCTCTGTCCTGCACGCGGTCGACCATGGCGGTCGACCGCGGATCCTGATTCCAGTTTTTCAAACTGGTTGCGTGTGTGTCGTGATCATGTCGTGTTTTCTTAATATAAACATGTCTAAATCTTCATAAAACTTGTATGCAAACATGCTACAGTAGATATGAACATCTGGAAACAACTCAACAACTATAAACATGATTTTATGCATTAGATTTGTATTCAAAACCCTAAAACATGCATAAAAGCTCAAAACAACGAATCAAACTTCTTTCTCTAGATTAACCATGTTTAAAAATCATCATCGGATCTTAATCACATCTGTAAAAATGTTCTCAACCTTTTTAGCATGGAAATACCTAATCTTTATACATATAATACAAAAGAATTGTCTTTTATACATAATCTATATGTTTAGGCTCTACAAAACATGTTAAAATCTCCTTAAAAACATTTTAAAAACTAGGAGGGGGATTAGCAGAGATGATACTCGCCTGGGGTTGTAGGAAAACGTGTTAGAAGCATGGTTGAAAGAAATCCCCATTCCAAAAACCAAAAATCACCCGAAAATTCACTTGAAAGCCTTCAATCTTCTCCAAGAAATCAAACTAGCGTTTTGGGGGGTTTGGTGGCTGTTAGGGTTCTTAGAAAAACTGAAAAAAATGTGAAAAACTCATATATATATCAGGGAAAAACGGATGTGGGTTTAGAAATCTGAAACCAACTCAAAACAGGATAAAAACGAACTGCAGGTTTCGCGGTCGACCGCCGCGGTCGACCAGACTGCGGTCGACCGCGGCGGTCGACCAGACTAGAATTTTCCAGCTCTGCATAAGTTTGGCTATTTGTGCATGTTTCGACTCTTACTCTCTCATGAATGAACTCGTTCATACTCAAAACACATGGTATTATACTTATATACCATTTGATGATATTTATCATGCTAAATATTGACATATCATAATTTATCCCACATTAATTTTATTATTCATAAATTATCAGGGTTTTACAGTATTCTAAGGTAAAACCAAGGTTGTCAAACTTGTCATGCACACGTACTGTGCAACGATATGTTTCACCATTACAGAGATATCTCTCTACTAGAATCAAATAAGACAGTACAAATACAAGCAGATATAAAAGAGATAAAAATAGGAAATAGGACAAAGAAATAAATAATAAATATCTAGATAATCAGGTCTCAACGGATATAAAAGAAAATATGTCCCATAATCTGATACAAATGATCCAAAAATCTCAACTACAAGAGTTAACTGAAAAGTACATATGCCCTCTTAGCTCTAAAAATGAAATGCAAGTCTAATAATCAACTAAAAACAAAACTAAACATTTGTGGAGCAGAAACTACTATAAATATTTGATGGTGACTATGCTGAAAGTCTGTCGACCTGCGGCTCTCCGAAATTCTGCTCTACTGCCTAAAAAGAAGTGAAATCAACAGCATCAGAGTGCTAACAAGATCATCTCCATCCGCCCCTAGGTGAAGGGCTACTAAGTAAGATGGAGGCTCTACCTATAAGTGCATAGTCAAGCTAGACCATTTTACCCTATACTATATAGAATTTATGTTTAGAAATTTACAACACAAGACTGGTCGAGCAAAATAATCCAAACAAGAAAACTCTCATGTATATACCATGTGTCTTAAGTCTTAAATTTATAAATATAAATTCTAACTAAGAAATAATAAAAGAAATCAATATGAGAAATACCGCACCAACCCTCTCTGAGAATATCATTCAACTCATCATAGTACACTTAGTAGGCAAAGCAGATATCGATACACTATCCTGTGTAATTAAGTTGTGAAATACCTTTACAATAGATCATACCAAGAGAATGTCAATAATCACCTACACTTAGGTAATCATCAAATTTATCAAATCGTCCTTCTCTGGAATTCTTCAACTCATCCCACTCCCATGCGGACCGATAAATAGGTATATCAACTCATCGCACCCCCGTGCGGACCAATAAATAGGTATATCAACCTCTGTACATAATCATGCGGATCGATAAATAGGTTTATCAACCTCTGGCCATAACCATGCAGACCGATAAATAGGTACAACGACCTTTACGCGGGCTCATGTGGACCAAGAGTACATAAATGAGTGAAGTTCATCGTGATCTCATTGCGGTCCTAACTAACACACTCAGAGTGTAGTCCATCCGCTATCTCGTTGCGGGCCCTAACTAACCCCACCCAACCAATCATAAATATAATATTTTATAATAGCCGTTACCCGTAATGATTGCAAACTATTTGTCTATCCCGAACAATGGATTTGTACATACTCAATCTCCGTATGTATAACCCCCAATATATGCGTAAATATTAACATATAACTTGCACTACACACTCGCACGACGAACCTATGTGCAAGGAACCAAAATCACAAATTTGAACCTGATCAGTCAACCGATAGAAAGCTTCGGTCGACTGATCGGGTCGTTCATAGAAACAATACACACACGAGCCTGTTAGTCGACTGATGATTGCCAACAGTCGACTGATGACCACCCTTTAGTCGACTGATGGCAACATCAGTCCACTGAACAGGTCATAATTTCACAAATTAGGGTTTTTGCTTGTTTTTCTTCAAAGCTCAGTTTTTTATTAACTTATACGAATAAAACTTGATTCAATACTCATGAATACTTAACCATAGGTTCGTTTAAACAAGATGGTATCACATAGATGCATGAATCTAGGGTTTAATATTCAAATTAACTAAATCTTGTTTATCTCAACAAATTAGTGCATATGAACCAAATTAAAGCATAAACTAATATGTTAAAATAACCCTAATGTTCATGATCATGTTGTATGTTGGAAAAATTGCAATGAAAAGAATAAAAGAAAATTGAATTGAATTCTTTAATCTCGGTTACAACTTGAATACAAAAGAGAAGAAAACGAATTTGGTTTTCTTCTTTGTTTAAAACTGGGTTCTTCAAGGTGGCGATGGAGTGCCTCCCTCGAATGCTCGCGTCGAGTTTGCTCTCCGTTGACGATCTGACGTTTTGATTCACTGGAACGATGTCTTCTCCTCACGATTTGACGTTGTGGAGAACTTGCGTGGCAAGTTTGAAACTCTGGACGAGTTGATAACACTGAATGAGTTTTGAAGAACTCTGTAAAAGAGTTGTTTTGAACTGAAAATCGGTTATAAGCCAAGGATGAAGAAGCTCTGTTGTTGCAGTTGAAGATGATCTTCGTTGAGGGATGGTGCCGATCTCCTCAAAAGCTCGCCCAAAGATCTCTCCTATTGCTGCCAAGTCCCAGATCCGAGAAAATGCCCCTTCAATGGTCGATCCCAGCCAAGAAAATCTAACCCTTAACTCAGTTGAGTTTACTCCCTTTTATAGGGGATTAAGGAGGTGTAACTGCCCTCTAAATCCGCTCCTAAGTAGGCGTGATTTCCTCAGATCGTGGGGAAAATGGTTCCTGCAACCGTTCAGCTCGTGCTTGAATGAGTCAAACGCCCACGTTGGCGTTTGGGACCCCAACTCCTCGTTTTAGACTGGAGACGCGGAGTTGGGTACCCGCTGGACGTTGAAAAACGTGGGTCCGACCCTAGCGTTTTAATGTTATAACGCGGGTTCGACCCTCGCGTTTTGATGTTGTAATGCGGGTTCGACCCTGACGTTTTGATGTTGTAACGTGGGTTCGACCCTGGTGTTTTCCTGTTGACACACGGGGAGGACCTCCGTGTTTTGGTGTTGATACACGGGGAGGACCTCCGCGTCTTGCCTTGAAGAGATTATCACCCAGGAATCTCTTTTGTCATAGCGTTGCAAAGATCATTGTCTTGTAATCTTCATCTTGGCTCCTTGAGAATATGGGAGTCGTCAGATTGTAACTCCCGATGTTGATTGTGAATGCTATTGAACTAGAGCTCTCATCGGTTGTCGTGAAGGTTGTCAGATTGTAACCTTCAGCGATCTACGTGAAAGTCTTCTGATTATAGCCTTCTGGAAGTCGTCAGATTGTAACTTCCATCATCGGTGTTTCATGGGGGATAAGCTATCTATTGTGATTTTTAGACAGCCTACACATGTATACTAATCAATTACAAAATTATTCTACTGTTTATCACTCTGATTTAAGATTTAAACATCATAAATTAGATTCTAACACATTAGATTAACTTTAAGCATGAGAATTATCATAATTAACACATAAAGCTTGATTTTTAAACTAGGGAAAGGTTTGTACAGAGGTGATCCTACCTTATCATGTGCACAATCCTTTGAAATGAACAGCAAACGATCTCTCAATGCCAAACGCCACAAATCCTGCCTTCTCCTCGCTTTTCGCCTCATGAAACTCTCCCAAGAACTCAAATTTTGGACTAGGGTTTGAGAGAGGACGAGAGGGGCTGCTAGGGTTTGGAACATTGAACAAAATATGTGTTTTTCATGACAAAAACACACACACACACACACACACACACATATATATATATATATATATATATATATATATATATATATATATATAGGTAGGAACCCGAATACAAACAGCTCAAAACTCAAAACTTGAAACTTGAAACAGGAAACCCAGTCAGACTAGGAAAAATAACCTTCAGTATTTTGGTTGTAACTTTCTCGTACAACCTCGGAATGAGATTATTTAAGATGTGTTGGAAAGATATTAAATAGACCTACAACTTCTGTCTTTTGAATTTTTACACATTCAAACTGAATCAGTGTTTAATTCATATATACTCTTAACTGGTCATTTTTTCAAATTCGAATTACATCGGTGTATAATGCATATATACTCTTAATTTATCTCAAATCAATTGTGAACAAAATCATTCATCCATAAATGATATTTATCATAATTAAAACTCATTAATTAATATATAAATCACACTATTCTTTCAAAATTCATGGGGTTTTACAACTGATGAACAATGTCGGTCGACTGAAAACACTTTTCAAAAATATTGTTCACCTGAAAAGCTGATTTTGTAAAATCAATAAAAAATAACAAATCAATTTTAAAAATAGTAAAACTTAGGAAAACATTTATATATATATGGAGATAAATATGTAAATGAAGAAAATTTTGAAATATCATTTCTCATTTCTAAAAATGTGTCTATTTTGCAAAAACAGCATAAAACTTGAAAACTATTTTTTTAAATTCAATTAAAAATAACAAAACAACTTCAAAATTTGTAACATTTTGGAAAATATTTATTCATATGATCATAAACATGTTAGAGAAGAAATTTTTTAAAATTTCTTTTCCCATTTGTAAAAACTCATGTATTTTGCAAACTATTCAAGAATAGGAAATCGTCAAAACGTAATTTTGATGAAATCATTCCAAATAAATTTTGATATACTTTTCAATAGATTAAAAGACTTGAGGAAATATATAAAATAGTGTAAACAAATATTTAATCCATAACATATTATTTTCACAAAAATATGTATAATGGGATAAATATGAAATAATGTTTATGTATATAAATATATCTATTAGTTTTTTATTGAAATGACTAAACTTGAAAGTGATAAAACAAAATATGATCTGAGATTTTAGCATATCACATAAAGTAAATAACCTAGACTACAAAACTATACCCAAGCTAATGATCTCTTCGTGACATTCGATCTGAGATTTTAGCATACCACATAAAGTAAATAACCTAGACGACAAAACTAAAGAAAATGTGTATGTGTATGATCTGAGATTTTAGCATACCACATAAAGTAAATAACCTAGACTACAAAACTATACCTAAGCTAATAATATCTTCGTGACATTCGATCTTGGTAACATGGATGAAGCACAATAGTGTTCTTTGAGTTGAAATGCAAATGGCTTCATTTCTGTTTCCTCCAACCTCTATAGGATGTCATCATTAAGCTTAATTCCAACCAACCACTAACTAGGATCTTCGTGTAGGATTCCTAACAAGTAAATATAAATACTCGACAAACAATGTTAAGAATTGTTTGTTAATCATCAAAACTAGATTAGATAGTAGGCTCATAAACATGAGACCTAACAGCTCAGAGTAGTGGTTGAATGAGTATGGCAGGGCTTTTAGATTCCTTCCTCTGATTCCTTGCCATTACTCCTTGGTTCATTTGCGAAAGTTAGCGGTGACATGAGAGATATCTTGGTGTTTGACAAAGGACCAAGAGAGAGTGCATTGCGGGTTAGTTAGCTAGAGCAAGACTCCAGGCTCTAGTGATCAGGCCTCCATTCATGGACTTCATCCAGGAGTGTTGGGACATGATGAAGTCCCGTAGAATGAATTGATGATCAAGGCCAACTCTATCAAGAACCACCTTGCTAGGTTAGGCAGGGAGTTGTCTATCAAGAGTTATAGGTGTTATGGCTAGGTTCACTCATTCGCTGATATGTGGTGGACAAGGATGATGAGTTATGTACTTGGACGTTGGGGAAAGGAGTTAATGAGAAGGGATTATATGTCCCCATCTATGCCAGCATGTACGGCCTCCCCATAAGTGTGAACCACTTCTTTGCACTGCTCGAGATATATAATCTGGATACGAATACTTTTTCACCAAGAACAGAGAGTTGGGCCTTCCTCTCCATGAAATGATGAAAGTATCCGGATTTCTAATGGGGGACATACCATACCAAGAATATTTCCCCACCATCTGCTAGTTGAATCAGATAAGGATGGCTGGCGCTACTAAGTATGATATCCTATGGGAGCTGACTTGCCTCTATCAGACCGCCATGGCGGGTATAGATGTAAAATCCAAGAAGAAGTTCCCTCAACTCAGCCTGAAGTAATCCGCCGACTATCTTTTCAAGCACCTTGAAGATTATTCAGATAATGAAGTCTGCGAGTTGACTCCTCTAACCCCATCTGAGATCAACAAGCAGATGGAGAAGATAGGTGCTCAGTCTTATACCATTCTCACGGCTGAAGGCAAGTTTCCAAGAGGTATGAAGTTCAAGACCTTCTTATGGCATGCTCAAAGGTAGATCAAGCCGGCGACTCTTCTAGTGGGATACTTGGGAATTTGGCTGAAGAAATACATAGTGCCTCATCAACTTTCTGATGTGCTACCAATTGAAGTTTTGTTCCGATCATCGAGCTAGCGGTTAGGCGTAAGCTTTCTCTACTTTCGGTCATGATCACTGATATCTATAGCGGACTTCGTCACTTTGCCACTTCCTTTAAGCAAGAAGGAAGCAAACCTTAAAACGAAATTCACACCTCCAAAGTAGAGTTTCCATACACCTATCTAATTGTGTGGCTCGTCCTCCACCGACCAAATTTGATGACGGTGCCCAGAGTTGCAGATCCGAACGTCCCTTTGTTGCAAACCTTGGAGGAGTCCAGATGGGAGGCCCATCAATGGCATGAGGTGACCAGGCAATTCAGAATCCCTAAGTGTTAGGAATTCTTTAAGTGTTTTCCTCAGTTCTTCGGTAATTATAATGAACTGCTTGTTGATGAGGAAGAACCCGGAAAGAACAGAACTATTTTAGATGTTGACTGCTTCCGTTGCCTAATGAATATCCGCCCTGGCTATCTCATCTTCCGTGTGAAGAACACTTACAGCATTGACCCTTACTTTCCTTGCCGGTTCGCTCGTCAGTTTGATTATGACCAACTGGTACATTAGGAATCCGAACAAAAGGCTGAAGGTTCACGGAGGCCTCATTGACGGAGCTCGAGCATGGTTCTGGAGTATAGCAGGTTCCACTGGTGTGAAATTCAGTCTCCCTACTACAAAACCTCAGTTGTAGATAACCTTCCTATGCTGCAAATGACTCATAGCCGCCAACACACCCACCAAGAAGAAGAGGATCTTAGAGTTGTAGGCGGAAAGGGCAGTAAGGCTCACCACTGAGGTCGTTCGAGAGGCTGTACTTTCAAGGAAGGGGAAGAAACTTGTTGAGCCTAATGAAGGCGAAGAGGCTCTTCCAACTGATGAAGAAGATACCTCCAAAGAAGATGTGGACGGAGGCGAAGGCACAGATGTAGGAGACGACGAAGAGAAAGCTGTGACAGGTCTCTCAGCTTCTTTTTTTCAAGAGAATGTGGTGTGAGCTCACCCGCTCCTCATAGAACTCGTTGCTCCGACCAACCTAAATCTCCAGAAGCTCCAAAGAACCCGAAGGAGAAAGTTATTCTCACATCTCCCCACCGGATGACGATGGACGTCCTCAGTGGAGATGAAGAAGAAGACATAGAGCCCCTCACTCATAGATAGAGATCTCGACCTTCAACTCTAGCTCAAGCTCAAGTTCAAGCTCAAACTGAAGTTTCCCCAAAAGCCGAGTTGTGCACCAAATTTCACCAAGGGAGATCTGCTATCTTGGAGGAAGCCCGACCAACAAAGACAAAGAGGATGAAGAAGGTTGCATATAGGCCTCCCACTCCATTGCTCACATTTGAAGAAGAGCCGATCAACGATATTCTCGCTGAAGGAGGTAATATTTTTCCCTTGTGTTGCTTTTAACACTTTCATTTCAAGTTCACTAAACACATCCCACAATTTTCGTTCAAAGGGGATCGCGAAGAGGGTGAGCTTCCATACGAACCCACTTCTCCCGGGCTTGTTCAATCTGAAGAACCGAGCCTCGCTCAATAGATGCACGAGGCTATGAGTGAAGAACCCACTTTTGAAGTAACTCCAGCGATCTCCAGCATAGGTATATCTAACATAGATACTACCTTATTCGGGTGGCAGTTCAAAGAGGAATTTGTGCCTCCTTTAATCGTTTCAGCACTTCATGCTCTTTTAGAGAAATTGAAGGAACCAGGTACAAGTGCTGGAGTTGTGGAACCTGCTGAAATGGCTGGAGGTAAAATTGATTCCCACTTGATGTGAATTCCTACTTTCTTTTTTTGTACTCCAAAAATTCAGCTTTTGCTATAGATGTTATCATGGAAGAACCAGCTGAGGAGGGGGCTGTTCATGGCACTGCTGTCGGAGATTTTGATGAACGTGACATTGATCAGATGACAAGCCTCTCTGAAGCCGAACACAAGTTGATTTTCGACATCCTATCGGAACCAGGTCGAAGTGAAGCTGTAGGGCCAACCGTTTAAGCTGGTTCATCTGCAAGTATGCTTCTCACTCCAAGGTCACTTTTACTCATTGGTTAATTTTGAGTAACTATGTAAGAGTTTTAATTGTAGGACCAAACATTGGTGCTGATACAACTATAATCTCGGGGGCTTCAAAATAGCCCAAAGACTTGACACTTCGGGTTTGAAGTGAGATATTACTGAAATTCAACCATCCACCTTCCAACCCGAAGTTGATGTTCTTTCAGACCCGATGGTCATGAAGGCTTTTGCTAGAATTAAAGTTAGACCCGTTGCTCAAGCTGCAAGACCAACATATGAGGCTGGTGCATCCATAACTGTTGAATCTGAGCAAGCTCCAGCAACTTATGAGATTGAGATAGCGGGGTCAGGATAAGAGTGTCGACCTAAAGGATCTTTTGCCGGCATCGGTATGCTTTCTCCTACAGTTACTTTAGAATCCCAAATATTGGAACCATCCTTAATAACTTTTGAAGTGTTTATTTCTTCTTCTCTTTCAGCGCTCCCTTCATTGCTATATGAATCTATCAAGGCATTGATGTCAGACAAAGATCCGGATAGTGTCATCATCTGCATGGAGCTCTATAGCTTCACTTCTTTCTTAAACATGATGATCGATAAAATCATTCATAGGGAGTTGTCCTTCAACAAATTCAGGTGACCCCTAGATCGACATGTGACAGAGGTTAGGGAAGAAGGATATGCAGACTTTGATGATTCCATCATAGCAAACTTGGCCTGCTTAGAGCAGGAGCTCCAAGAGTTGAACGAACTCTAGACTACCGGTGCTTCCTCATATTTAGTTGCTCATATGGAATCGAGGTTAAAGGCATGGCGTGATACACAAATGTTTGTTGGACTCGAACTCTGAAAACTACAGAGTCGTGTGATGCAGATAGAAATAGGTCTCTCCAAGAAATCAAAAACCAGGACTGACCTGCTTCGACCTCTAGAGTCAAAACACACAAAAATAGCCCGCCTTGAGAAAGAACTTGAAGAAGCTAAAGATGCTCGTGCTATTTTGGAAAGCGATTTGGCCGACATGGAGAGTGCTCGCATGTAGATGCTCGAGAAGTTAAAGCCGCAGGAAGAGAAGTTGGTTGAAATAGAAAGAGAGGTCGCTAAGGCCTTGACCATCACTGAAGACTCCCTAAAATCCAATCTGAAGGTGGAGCTTGAACAAGCTTACGAAGAGAAACTCTCCAAGTTGGAGGAGCGGATTTGTAGTTGTAAACTATCTATAGACTAATAGCATCGCTTTTGTAGCTTTTTGATTTCCCTTTATGAATAAAATGAGCTTTTCGATTGTTTGAAATCTATTATAATTAATTATTCTGTTTGGAATAAATAAGCATAATATTTATAGGATTTTAGGCAAACCCTCATCCATAAATAGATTTGATGAGCCTTTACCAACTATTCTTTGGGTTGGACTAGCATACAAATTATCTAAGTCCGTTCTACATGTAATGTTGTGCTAAAAGAATAACTCTCCTAGACCTAATGCTATGATATTGAATACGTAGAATTCGTCGTTATTATAGGAATAGACTACCTGGCTACGTGTGTTAGATGTAGACTTATCTCTGAAAAGGGATCGAGATAAAGTCTCCTATGCATGATAGACATAGATTTAGGTGCTACGGTATTGAATATGTAGACTTCATCATTGTTACGGGAATAGACTACCCGACTATATGTGTTAGACGTAGACTTATCTCTGATAAGGGATCGAGATAAAGTCCCCTATGTATGATAGACATATATTTAAATGTCGATAAGTTAGTAATAACAACTGGCTATACGTGTAGACTTTTGTGTCTTCTCTTGGGGCAAAGATAAACCCTGTTGCGTCTCCTCTTGGGGCAGAGATGAACCCAATGTTGAAGGGAAAGAATGTATTATTTTATCTTTCGCTTCAGAGAGTTTTGTATCTTCTTTTGGGGCAAAGATGAACCATGTTGTGTCTCCTCTTAGGGCAGAGATGACCCCTATGCTAAAAGGAACGAATGTATTTTTTTTATCTATCGCTTTAACGGGGACTCCTTATTCACGTGAACTTAGAGTTGAAGGATTCTAGTTACACGTGCACCAGAGAATCTAGAAGAAAACTCAGAGTGAGATCTCCACTACGAGAATCAAATTTGAGTTATGCCACATGGCATTAACTCAGAAGAGATCTTTTAACTCACATGAGAAAAAGGTGGAATTTGGATAACCTAAACTGTCTGAAGGTTTGATTATCCAATTGGGTGTTTGAGACGATCCTAACTATCTGAAGGTTTGATCATTCAAGTTTGAGTGAACCTCTTGTTCATGAAAGTAATCGAGAAGGGATTTTGGTTTTGGCCCTAACTATCTGAAGGTTTGACCAGGTGGGAATTTGGAACAACTCTAACTATCTGAAGGTTTAATTGCTCAAGTTTGAGTGGACCTCTCGTTCATGAAAGGAATCAAGAGGGGATTTTAGTTTTAACCCTAACTATCTGAAGATTTGACCAAGTGGGAGTGAAGGTAGTAGAAACGATGAGCATAGTTCTGACTACCATTGTTTCCTTGAAAACAAGAACAATGTGGGAGTTTTAATGTCAAGTTCTCGATGGTATTTTCTAGCAAAAATGTGACACCTAGGGGTTTGATAATTGCCATAGATCATAATTTAATGCAAAGGGAAATACGAAGTACTATGTCTAGCCTTCAATAGTGGGAGTGTTAAATGCCTAGACATAGCAGGAGGATGTATGGGTTTAACAATCAAAGAAGGAAAGAAGATATTTTCTTATCTCTCGCTTTCTTTAATGGTTAAAGAGTTTGATTTGATGGTCCCACTGTCAATTAATTGATCAGTGAGGGATTTTGTAGTGGAGGACTGTTAATTGTCGAACGCTCAATAATTATACAGTAAGAGTTTTATTAGGGAAGATCGATCAGATTGGAACATTAGATTTTCCTCCCAATGAAAGAGTGATCAAAGAATTACAGTGGGAGGGTTGATGAAATAATCATGGTCATTGAAAATAACTAGGATGATGGATGGAGGAAAGAATGGTATTTTGTAATCTTTCACTTCACGAGAGGATTATGGTTATCAAGAAAATACTGATGACCAAAAAATTTTGTTTCATGATAGATTTGAAAGGATTCAGACGATTTGTTCCAATTAGATTAAAGTCAATGGAATGTGCTTCATCTTCAAGGGAACTTAGAGCCACAGTGGAAGAATTTTAATCATCTCAATAATGATTAAGAAAACTATTCATATAGTTGAATTCCATCTTAAATAGTCAGTTAATGTCAGATTATGGTTAAAAAATACTGTACGTAGTATTATCTAGGAACTTCCCGTTAGTGAGCAATATGCCATTATGTGCATGAATATGTACAACATGTACAATAATTCAAGTTGCGTGCATCAAATAGGTTATCCTGACTGCACTAAGGGTAGCACTTCTTCAGGAACTTCCCATTAATTCGCATAATGATCTTATCACCCTCTTGGGTGATCAAGCGATATGCTTCGTTTGAGTAGATTGTCTCTACTACAAACGGTCCTTCTCATTTGGGTTGGAACTTGTATTTCTTTTTGAAGTTGGGTATCATTGGTCGCCGAACAGCAAGTACCAAGTCTCCCTCTTTGAAGACCCACTGTCGGACCTTTTTGTTGAAGACTTGGAGATTCTAGCTTGGTATAGCTCAATTTGTTGTTGAGCTTCCAAACATTTTTCATCTAACATCTCAAGTTCTTCGAGATGTTTTTTATGTTGTTCTTATTTCGTCATCCCTATTGCGAGAGCGATGTGAAGGGATGGAATTTGAATCTCTAAGGAAAGAACAGTCTTGTACCCATATACTAGAGAATATAGAGTTGCTCTAGTAGATGTGCGGACTGTGGTACGATAGGCCCAAAGAGCCTCACCAAGTTTGTCATCCTAATCTCGCTTATTGATTTTTACTAGCTTTGTCAAGATCTTGATGATAGTCTTGTTGAAGGCCTCGGCTAAACTAATTGCAGTGGGATTGTAAGCTATTGACGAAACGTCTTGAATTCTGAACTTTCCACATAAACAAGATGATGACAAACTGAGGGCCGTTGTCATGCACGATTTGTCTTGGGACACCGTATCGGTAGATGATATGGTGTTTGATATACTTAATGACATCGCTCGTCTTGACTTCTTTGAGTAGAATTGCTTCAGCTCACTTAGAGAAATAATCGGTCATTGCCAAAGTAAAGTAGTCACATTTGGCTGACAGAGGGAAAATAGTACCAACAACATTCATTCCCCAAGTCTCGAACGGCTAGGATGTGGCTCAATGGTGCAGGTTCTCTGGTGCTTGATGCATGTAGTTGGCATGTATATGACATGCATGACATAGTCAATCATACATAACTGTGTCCTTAACCATAGTTGGCCAATAATAGACCATTCTTCTGAGGCGGTCACATAATTTTAAAAGTACCCTAGAGGGGGATTGAATAGGGCAATTGCTAATCTAATTTGATATTAATGCTAAATTTAAAACTTATTAACTAATATATCCTAATGAGGTAATATACAATGAAATATGCAAGGATATACAATCAAACAATGTGCAAAATAAACATGAATCACAAGAACAAGAGAGAAAGTGCAAAAATGACAATTGCAAACACAAGGCAAATGATTACGGAGTTCAGTCGACCCATGACCTACGTCTCCGTTCCTCACCTTTGAGGAAAATCTCCACTTTCTCAAAAACAATTACACAATCGATTTTCAACACTCACCGATAAACGTTTAGAACTCAAAATTTGCCAATACACTATACACTCCTCTAAGTGTTGTCCAAGCTCGTGTCACCTTCTTCAAGTGCTCGGAATTACTATCACTCTCTAGGATTTATAACAGATGCCACTCCTCTTGAAATTGACCTCATCTCTCACCAATCACTTTTCAAAGTGTCCTTGTGTATTACAACATGTTCTCAACAATGAAGTGCAAATAACAAGATTTATTATCTAAATAAGATGAGAACTAAAATAAAGTACACTCTCAAAGAATCATTCATCACAACCTAAATATACAATATGTGAAAATACTTTAGCTCAAATAGGTGTGTGCGTAATCAGTGAGCAAAAATAAGAATTAAACTCAAATCAATCTATCAAAAGAACATGAGAATCAAAAATAATAAATAGCTAGAATATGAGTTTAGTAAAACTTCTCTAAAACAAAGTGAGATGAGGGTTTGAAGATGAATGCCCAAAACCAAAATCGATCTCCTTCTTTTGTGAAACTTTCTTCACATTAAACACACTTAAACTCTCTTGAAAACTCAGCAACAAACAGCCCAAAATCTTATTAAAAACCTTGAAAATAACCAAGGTAAGAGGGGTATTTATAGCCCTAAAAACTCAGCTTATAAAACTAGCCATTACTGCTAGACATAGCCATTCAGTCGACTGATGACGGCGTCGGTTCACCGACAAGGTGAACGTTGGCTAAGTTGGAAGATTCTATAATTTTGCATAGCTGACTTTCTTAAAAATAGCACTTCAACTCCAAAAATCGTAAAATTTTGACCAATGTTTGTACACATGAAGATAAATATGTCTGAGAAAGAATTTTAGTAATATCACTTCGCATTTGTGAGAAACCACTGTTTTAAAATAAATATGCCAGATTCTAAAAACTGCTGAACTCTTAATTTTGTAAAATTGATTTAACATAGTAAATCATCTCCAAAAATGATAAAATTTTAGAAAATGTTTATAAACATAAAAATAAATATGTTTGAAAAATAATTTCTCAAATTTAGTTTCCCATTTGTGAAAACTTACTTTTTTTATAAACCGTTCAATAATACGAAATCGTCAAACACTTAGTTTTTGATAAAATTCTTTCAAACAAACTTTGAGATTTGTTTTAATGGATTTATACACTATAAAAGATGTAAAATAGTATCATAAAGCCAATAAACCAAGAGTGAGTTATTTTCACAAAGAAGCGCATAATAAACACACAAAGTAAAATCCTAAACCAAAAATATGCCAAGCTAATGATCTCTTATTGAAGATCGATCTTGGTAGCGGGAATAAAGCTTGATAATATGTTGACTTGAATGCATAGGTTCATTCCTATTTACACCAACCTCCAAGATATTTTCGTGTAGGTGCAAGTTCATCCAACCTCCAACAGAGGATATTTGTGTAGATTACCTAACAAAACAAATACAAACACTCGACACACGATGTTAAAAATTATTTGTTAATCATCAAAACTAGATTAGACAATAGTCTCATAAACATGAGACCTAACAATCTCTCCTTTTTTGCTGATGACAAACAATCTACACAAATAGTATATAAAACATACATGATATCAAATGAATATACAATTTATAATTCACATGCTTGAAAAGGCAAAATACTCACAATCCACTTGTTTCTCCCCCTTTGTCAACATCAAAATGGAGAAAAATAATAAGAATAAAGAGAGCAAAAGCTCCCCCTACAAATAAGCATATGTGAGTATAAAACAAATATAGGAAAAAAGCTCCCCTATCAAAATACCTTAAAGCATATATATTAAGAAAAATATAAGGCATCAATATGTGTATATATAGAAAAAATATCATGACAACTCGCATTCAAAAAGGACCATGAGAACACATATAGATATATTATTATGAAAAAAGGTGTCTCAATACACAAATATACACAAAGAGCAATGTATAGACTTATATAAATCAAGAAATTAAATGAACGGAAATCATGAAAATCATGAAAGCTAAAACTTATAAATCTTGAAGGGATATATTCAAATGAAAGCAAATCATGAAAACCATGAAACTCGAAAAATCAAATAAACATACAAATATGAATCATGATTGATTAAAAGCACAATAATATCAAGAAATACTTGATTCATAAAACATTATTTTTGTAGAATGTAATTAGCAAAACTAATTCATCCACAAAGATTCATGCAAAAATAACATCGAACATTTATATGTTTCATCCACAAAGATCAAGAAGTATGTTTAGGATAGATCAAATCGACAAAAAAACAAGAAAGGCGAGCATGTTAAGCTCTTGGAGTTTGTTTCAACCTATATAAAAATATTTTGAACCCGGCAAACATGATTTAAAAGAGAGGATCAATAAATCCGGGGGTTGCTCAAAATAAACTTCTCGTCAAAATCAAAACCAATAGACTCATAATAAGTAATAAATAACAGAGCAAATTTCCAAAAAATATGGGTTTAAAAACAAAAATCAAAAACCAGAGTAAATCCCCAAAAACAACAAAAATCACTAAAAATCAAGAAAATAGCCGATACAATGTCATCAGTCGACTGATGGGTTCGGTCAACTGATGAGACGACCGTTACAATTGCTAAAAAGCCTATCGGGCGACTGATGGACACCATCGGTCGACTGATAAGCTGCTTCGGTCGACTGATAGTGATACGTCGACTAGCCAAAAAAAATCGACATTCAAAAGGAGTTTATCGGTCGACTGATAATGATATTAGTCGACTAAAAAACTTGCATAGGCTCATTTTGAATAGTAACTTTGATTTTCAAAGTGCTTTTAAAAATATAAAATAAATTCCAAAAATTATAAAATTTGGAAAAATGTTTATTCTGATGAAAACAAACATGATGGAAAAGAAAATTTTCAAATATCATTTCCCATTTTTAAAAACTTATTATTTTACAAAATCTCAAAAAATATGAGTTCGTTTAAAACACTTGATTTTGATAAAAAGATTTTAACCATATTTTGGAATCCTTTTTAATGGATTACTAGACTTTGGAAAAGATATACATAGTATTGTTTAGTCTATAATCCAAAAACCCAAAATATAAAACAATACGTGTACAAAACAAAAATTATATTTTAGAAGCATGAAAACTAAAAGAAAAAAAAATTGTTTTTTGACATCAAACATGTTTTGGTACTCAAACACTCTTGGTACCGAAGAGTTTAGAGATATGACCCCTATCAATAAAATCCAAAGCCCTTAGATTATGACCTTATTTGGGCGCATGTAGTGCACGTGTTCAGTCATAGCAATAATTACTCAAATGACCCTTCCTATTGCAATAGGTACAATGAAAAGGATGCATTTGTTTATGATGACCATATGAATGTGCACGAGAAATATTTGCAAATAATGATGGTTTTTTTAAGTCATTTTGCAAATGTGAAACCTTTTTCAAATCAGAACAATATTTGGCCAAATGACCAAATCTATCACAATAATCACACCTATACACATTAACATGCTTATGATGACTGTTTGGTGCATTTGTATATGTGTGAGATGAAGAAACTGTATGAGATGCACATGGAGAAATAATATTAGCATTTGTTAGTTTTTGTGCATCATAGCAAAATTTAGCTAAATGGTCTTTACGATCACAAATAGAGCACTTGTAAACTTTGCTATATATGTGTACATGGTGAGTGGATGATTTTGACTTATTTGCACTTGACTTAGCACACATATTCACAAGCTTCTTATGATTGTTAATGCATGTTGATAAAGTTAAATCTAAAGAATAAATTTGATTTTTCACTTCATTCAACTTGTTATTAGGCATACTAACATTAACGATAGAAGTAGAACAAACATGATTATTTTTAAATGAATCAGATTTATTTCTAATTTTTTCTACTTCTTTTATGGCATCATTCTTTTCATGAGTTAAGCTAGCTATTGATGATGTCAATTTTTTATTTTTTAAATTCAATTTATCATTGTTTTCTTTAAGTGTTAGATTTTTTGTAATGATATTAAATTTAGATGCTAGCATATCATGATCGGATTTTAGCTCTACATGCTTGCTTTTCAAATTCACAAAACTATGATGCAATTTGTTGTAAGATTTATTAATTTCTCATATGCACATGCAAGTTCAACTATAAATAATTCATTATCGGATTCGGACTCACATATCTCACTAGGCTTATCACCTAGTGGCCCTATGCGTGATGAAGCTCCACTCTCACTTGAAGTGGAATCAGTCAAAACACATCGGATCTCCTCCAAGTTTTCTTGATTTGCCTCTATATATTTCCATAACGTATAGGCACTATCAAAATGAGAAATTTGTTAGATATAGATGGTTCAAAAGCTTTAAGCCAAAAAAGCTAATAATAACTTGTTCATTGTAACATTCTTTTATTATTATTGCTCCATTTGGATTTCTTAAAAGTGGGCATAATATAAGCATATTCAATTATTTCCCATAAATCGATATGTTTAGATCTAACAAATATTTTAAATCTAACCATCCATTGAGCTTATGGGAAATCATTGAATTTAGGAGCAACATTTATGTCATAGACTAAACTAGGTGCACCATATATGTCCATGATAAATATGCAAGCAAAAGTAATCACAAAACTAGATTAGCAATAAATCAAAGTGAGGATCTTTGACTCAAGGCGATTAAGCCACAAATCAAAGAGCACCAAGCTCTGATACCAAATGAAAGTACCCTAGAGGGGGATGAATAGGATAATTGCTAATCTATTCTGATATTAATATCAAATTTAAAACTTATGAACTAATATATCCTAATGATATAATATACAATGAAATATGTAATGAAATATAATTAAACAAGAACAATAGAGATAGTGCATAAATGACAATCACAAACACAAGGTAAATGATCACAGAGTTCAGTCGACCCACGACCTACGTCTCCGCTCCTCAACCTCGAAGAGAATCTCCACTATCTCAAAAACAACTATAAAATTGGTTTTCAATGCTCACCGATAAATGTTTACAACTCAGACAATTGCTAATACACAATACACTCCTCTAAGTGTTGGCCTAGCTCGTGTCACCTTTCTCAAGTGCTCGAAATTACTACCTCTCTCTAGGACTTATAACCGACGCCACTCCTCTTGGAATTGACACAGTCTCTCATCAACTACTTTTCTAAGTGTCCTTATGTATTACAACATGTTCTCAACAATGAAGTGCAAATAACAATATTTGTGCTCTAAACAAGATGAGAACTAAAATGAAGCTCACTCTCAAAGAATAACTCACCATAACCCCAAATATACAATATGTGAAAATACTTAAGCTCAAATAGGTGTGTATGCAATCAATGAGCAAAAATAAGAATTAAACTCAAATCAATCTAGCAAAAGAATATGAGAATCAAAAATGATAAATATCTAGAAGATGAGTTTAGTAAAACTTCTCTAAAAAAAGAAAGATGAGGGTTTGAAGATGAATGCCCAAACCCAAAATCGATCTCCTTCTTTTGTGAAACTTTCTTCACATTAAACACACTTAAACTATCTTGAAAACTCAACAATAAACAGCCCAAAACCTTGTTAAAAACCCTTGAAAATAACCAAGGCAAGAGGGGTATTTATTGCCTCAAAAACTCAGCTTATAAAACTAGTTGTTAATGTTGGAAATAGCCATTGAGTTGACTGATGACGGCGTCGGTCGACCGACAAGGTGACCGTTGGCTGAGTTGACACATTCTAAAATTTTGCATTGCTGACTTTCTAAAATCAATTAAAAATAGCACATCAACTCCAAAAATCGTGAAATTTTGAGAAATGTTTCTACACATGAAGATAAACATGTTAGAGAAAGAAGTTATGGAATATCACTTCGGATTTGTGAGAAATCACTGTTTTAAAACATATATTCCAGATTCTAAAAACTACTGAACACTTAATTTTGTAAAATCAATTTATCATAGTAAATCAACTCCAAAAATAATAAAATTTTGGAAAATATTTATAAACATGAAATAGAACATGTTAGAAAGAAAAATTCTCTAATTTAGTTTCCCATTTGTGAAAACTTATTTTTTTGTAAACTGTTCAATAATTTAAAATCGTAAAACACTTGGTTTTGATGAAATTCTTTCAAACAAACTTTGAGATTCATTTTAATGGATTTATAGATTTTATAAAAGATATAAAAGTATATCATAAAGTCAATAAACCAAGAGTGAGTTATTTTCTCAAAAAAGCGTATAATGTAATAAACTAAAATAACTTGTATGTGTATGATATGAGCTTTAAGCATAAACACACAAGGTAAACTCTTAATCTAAAAATATACTCAAGCTAATGATCTCTCGTTGAAGCTCGATCTTGGTAGCGGGAATAAAACTTGATGATGTGTTGACTTGAATGCATAACTTCATTCTCATTTCCTCCAACCTCCAAGATATCGTCGTGTAGGCACAAGTCCATCTAACCTGCAACAGAGAATATTTGTGTAGATTACCTAACAAAACAAATGCAAACACTCAACACATAATGTTAGGAAGTGTTTATTAATCATCAAAACTAGATTAGATAATAGGCTCATAAATATGAGACCTAATAAATTTAGGACCAGGTTGGTGTGCACAACAAGTTCTATCATGTGCTTCTTTGAGGGCTTCTCTGCCTCCTTGGTGGAAAGGCTAAGCAACAAGTCATCGTATGTACGGTGATAGAGCGTCTGGGTTGCTGCATTGTAGTAAAATCTTGGCGTTCTTCATCGGACTAAATCTCTTTTTTTCATGTCTTCCAGTAAGATGTCATGTAAGACATAATCAATGATGGGGAAATGCCAATCTTGAGATTCAAGTTTGATCCTGGTTGCGTGCACCTCTTTGATGTCTAAGGCACAGTCTGGAATGAAGAGCTGATGTCTTCACAGTAACCAGCTATTCGGTTTTAGGAGGTTGTTCTAACGAGACTGCCAATACCGTTAGTGCATCTGTGTAAGCATTCTGGAGGTGCGAGATATATTCGATGAAGAAGTCTTTAAATGATTCTGTCATCTCCATAACCTCTTTATGGTACGAAATCAAGTTTTAGTTCCTAACTTTGTATTCTCCTTGAACTTGGTTGATTATTAGCTGTGAATCACCAAATGCTTCAAGGTACTCCACCACCCTCCTTAGCGAAACTGAGTCTAATGAGGAGTGCGTTATATTCAGTCATATAGTTGGAACATGGCCCAATCAGTGAATAGGCTCAAGGTATCACATGTTTGTCTAGAGAAACTAGGATAACTCCGACTCCTGAAGAAATCTTTGAACATCCAGGAGTGCTAGACACATTAGTTGCTCAGGATGCACCATCAAAATACAACTGCCACACCTACTAATGAGAGGTAGTGTTGACTTCGTGGGTTTCATCTGGAAAATCTTCATATAGCTTAGCTTTATCGTTCATAGGGTGAACCTCTAGAAGATAGAAAATTACCTACCCTTTGATCAACTTCTGTTGTTTGAAGTGGATGCCATACTGTGATAGGAGCAAATCCCATCTCGCTAACCGCCAATTCATAGAGACAAGTTGCGTCATGAACACCCGGATGGGATTGACGTTAGAAATGACATAAATTGTCCGTCCAACCAAATAGTATCATATCTTTTGAATTGCGAACACCAGGGCGAGGCACTCCTTCTCAATCATTAGATATCGAGATTCAGCACCTAATAATGTTCAGTTCAAATAATAAATTGTCTGCTCGTGACTGTTGTCATCATCTTGTGCTAGTAAAGCACTCAACGAGTGGTCGTTACCCTAACATAAATTAGGAACGGTTTTCCTAACTTTGGTGCGACGAGGATATGAGGATTTGATAGGTATGCTTTGATGTATTCGAATGCTTTTTGAAAAGTGTCGTCCCAATCGAATGACACGTCCTTCTTTGTGAGCTTAGAGAATAGTTTACACTTTCTCGCAAGGTTCAAAATGAAGCAGCAGATGTAGACCAGTCGTCCTTGTAACCCTCTGAGTTCTTTAAAATTTCTCGGAGGCTGTAATTTATGGATCGCCTTCACTTTATCGGGATCAATGTGGATACATTTTGTGGTAACAACAAATCCGAAAAACTTACCACTGGACATTCCTAAGAAAGACTTAGTAGGATTCATCTTTAATTGGTGACTCCACATGAGATCGAACATCATCCCCAAGTCTTTAATGTGATCATCTTCGTTGAGGCTTTTAACAACTAAATCATCAATGTTGCATTCAATGGTTTTTCGGAGATATTTTTAAAAAATCTTCTTCATAGCTCATTGATATGTGGCACCCGCATTCTTTAAACCAAAGGGAATAACTATGTAGCAAAAGATGCCAAGCGGTGTCCTGAATGAGGTGTACTTTTCGTCATCCGGATACATCTTAATTTGGTTGTATCCTGAGAATCCATCCATGAATGACATTCTCTCGAACCACATGTATTATGTATGATGACATCTGTGATGGGGAGAGGGAAATCATCCTTCAGGCAAGCGGTATTTAGATCTCTAAAGTCAATACAGATTCAAACCTTCCCATTCTTCTTAAAAACTAGGACAATATTTGCCACCCAATCCGAATGTTGCTCTTCTCTAATGAAGCCCGAGTCAATTAACTTTTTGACTTCGGCTTTAATTTCCTCCATAATTTATGGACAAAACCGTCTTTGCTATTCCTTGACGGGTTTGGCATCCTGTTTAATGTTGAGTTAATGCATAGCCACGTTCAGATCAAGCCCTGGCATGTCTTAATAATTCCATGCAAAGACATCAATATACTCTCTGATGAGGGTAATCAACTCCTCTTTTTCTTCTGGTGGGAATCTATCGCTGATGAATATGAGCTTCAGATTTGTTTCGTCGTCCATATTTATTTGAGTCATCTTATCCTTAGTAGGGGTTCCCTTTGCTCGAATCTATCACCATACTGGATGTTTAAATGGTGGATCCAAGGATCTTCCCAGATTGGTAACTGATCATCTTCCTCTGCTGCTATAGGATCAACAGTGACCATGTTTGACATTAGGCCTTTGAACATTTCTCCAAGGCTGACATCAGAAACACACTTTGAAGCATCTGATGAATGTCAATCTTTATTTGGATTAGATAGCTGATTGTTGATCTGCCAACAACATTCATCGGAGGATAAAGAAATATAGCTTAAACCCCTCCTTTGATCGTAACAGTTATCTGGCTTTCCTTTTGGTACGTAGGAAGGTTGGGGTGGAATCCTAGTACCTCGACCAAAGAAAAGGCCTTCCCTGAGTGTAAGGTTGTATCCCCACTTGTTCATATAGTTATGTACTTGTGGACTATATCTGAGGAAATGGTGACCAAGTCCTTCATCATCACTAAAGGTCTCCAAAAAAGGACTCGGCGGTGGAAATGACTCTCCTTTTCCAATGACTGTCTCTTTCCCAACCCTAACCTTTGCAGGAAAGACAAAAGTTATCCTAAATAAGTTTTAGACACGCTTCCTCATCATGCAAGACGATTGAAGCGGTACATGTACGTCAGGGTTTCTATACAGTCCCTGCAATACATCTTTAGGATAAGGAACATACTCTAAATCATCATTTATTATATAACTACCATCGGTAAGTTTCCAGTTACGACTTCCATCTGACAATTCACCACCGTCAAGATCAATTACAAAGGATTCTATGTTATTAAATACAAGACCTTCATCATAATCGAGCCTAGCTTCGGTATCAGCTTCTTCTTCGCTGTTCGTGCCATGACCGATGGTTCAGTATCGGATTAAGCACCATATAAGAGGGAATTAGTGAAATATTTATCCAACCCCTTGAATAGTTGCTTATCCGTGACCACCGTCTTATCTTTGTTATTAGTGCCAACATACTTCAGACACTGATGGAGTGTGGAAGGAACTATAACATTACTATGGATCCAGGGCAACCCAATAGTAAGTTATAGAAGGTCTCTACATCAATAACATAGCATGTAACCTCATACTTCACTTCTCCACATAGGCACTTCACTCGGACTTTTCCCAATGGTCTGGACCCACTGGTGTTGAACCTATATATGACAGTGCCTATCGAAGCTAATTTGCTGGCAGAAATTCCGAGATGATACATCAATCGGAGTGGCATGACACTAACTACAGAACCTAGATTAACTTGGATTCGGTTGACAACGGTTGAGCCAATGTACCCGGTGAAGTACAAAGGCAAGTCAAACTTCGAGTTCCTCACTTGCATGTCATCCCAAGTGAAGGTGATGCAATGGAATTGTTTGGCCACAAAATTGTAATGTTTAGTCAAGGGTTCAGGTTTCTCGGTGGCTGGTTTGATCTGAGTGAGGAAAACATCAGAATCAGCCAAAGCTTCTTGCAAAGCATCCCTGGTGTCTTTAAAAAGATGGAGCAGCTCGTAAAGAGTAATCCTCACTAAGATGTTAGATTGTTGAGCCATAACACCAAAACGGTATGGAGCATTCGAACTTTCCTATTTGTCTCTCCCAATTGGTAGATTGAATCGAGACTGCTTCGGATTCTGAATTTCCTTGTTCTTAGGTTTTTTCTCTTTTTTCTTTGCCTTAGCTTCCTTCTATTTAGTGGTTGGCTGTTGTTGGGGCTTCTCAAAAGGCTTAGGAGGTGTTGTAACCACCCCTAGTTTAACCAGAGTCTTGAGAGTCTTGGCATTCTGATTAGAAACTTCCATGTATTTGTACTGGTATGCGTTCCCACTCCTTGTGGCAAAGACAGGCTCTCCATCAGCTACGAAGACTTCATGCTCGTCTTTAGAAAGCGAAAGGGTTAGGATACCCTCGTCATCTTTCTCTGGAATTGCTGAGACGGGACAACATGACTTGACCTTGTTTTTGGACATCTTCTTGGAGGAGGATCCTGTCCACTATTCATCATTGAGGAGATTAGGATGAACCCACAATATTTCGCCATTAGAGGCTATATGCGGCACGAGCCCCTTCTGATGTTGCCTATGTGGATCATCATTGATAGTCTTCATCTCCACCTTTGAAACGAGTTCTTGTTAGAACCACAATAAAGGTACAAATCCAAAGCTGATAGACACTGTATTTGCTCTCATCTTCTTTTCCTTTGATGGTTTTGTAGTTATAATGTCGGCATCAACTAAGGCCTGGATTCTGTCCGTAAGGAGAAAACAAGCCTTGGTGAGGTGATGAATCCTCCTGTGATATGCACAATACTTCGAATCTGAGGTCTTTTTAGCTTCTTCCTGATCTGTGATTGGCGGTAGTTTTATTTTGTTGTTGTCGAGGAGGTACTTAAAGATGGCTAGAACTTCATCATCTTTGAAGGAGTACTCCCTCCAGAACCTCGGATCAGGAGTTTTTTGTTGCCTCTGGGATTGCTGTTAAGGTTGTAGCTGAAACTACGACTGTTATGGTGATTGCTATTGTGGCTGTCGTTGTGACGTTTGATTAGCATCAACAGCATTCACCAGTGCTTTTCCTCTACCCTTATGAGTAAAATTGGGTTACAGAGAATTAACCATCCGTTGGCCTCTCTCAGCCTTCTTTCTTTTGAGAAAGCGTTCGGCTTATTCTCCACGCATCTTCAACTCCTTCTAGGTTTTGGATTGTACAACCCCCATAGCCTCCAACACATCAAGAGAAAGATTTTTATTGTAGGTTTGGAGTATGAACTCCTCTTTGACCGGATCTTGGTTGTTCATCGCCCGGTTACGGAAGCGTTTGACAAAATTGTTAACTGACTCTCCATCTTTGTGCTTCTCATCGAGAAGAGTTCTAATTAACACTTTGGTGTCATCATTAAAGAAGTTACTGAGAAATGAGCTTTCCATGTCATTCCAGCAATTGATGCTCCCTGGCTTGAAACATCGATACCAATCGAAGGCGGCCCCATGAAGGGTGCCCACAAATGATCGATTCATCAAGGGTTCATTTCCAAAGATCATACCCAGATGAGACTTGAATTAGATCAGGTGCTCGATTAGCGAGACTCTCCCGTCAAATAGCGTGAAGTTAATCAAATTAAACTTTGTCGGGTATGGAATTGACTCTCATTCCCTTGGGTATGGACACAGGATGTATGTCTTCTTTACCTTCTAAACAGACATCAAGGTGTTGACCTTACTTTCAAGCTCATTCATTATTTTCTTGTCTTCGCCTGCATCTTTCTTTAGGCGATGCTGGGGAGGATCAACTGGATTACCTTTACCTGTAGTGTTATTGTTGTTGGAAGGTGCATCGGCAATAATGGTTTCATCCACTTCCGTGTCATTATCATCTGTAATGTTCTGCGTGCGGCGGCTAGATTCAGTCCATTGACTAGACTCAGGTGGTTGAAATTATTGAGTCTCCAACTCTCTCATTTGTTGCATTGCCAACTCCATCTTTGTCTTCATCTAAGCTCTAATCTCTTCTCTTTGCCTAGCTAGAGCTTCTTGAAGCATTTGAGCCATGTGCTTAGGAGTGATCATGAACGCTTCTTTAGCTTGCTTTATGCTAGACATCGTGTCATCAGAAGCAATTGCTGAATAAGTGTCCGAAAGTTTATAATCCGAGGACATTCCTTCATGCATTCTCCTATAGTCTCTTTGTTGGGTGGCTCTCAACTAGAGCCGAGACATTCTTTGAGAGATTCTAGGATCAACTCTTCCTCCCGGTGTAAAGTCGGGATTAGAGTCAATTGAATGCTGTTTAGACTTTTCTTTTCCTTTGCCGGCCATGTTGATGGTGACTTCTGGGATCTCATCATCTTGGATAGTAGAACTTCTCTTTTGGAGGCGTATAGGTTTAGGCCTTGACACTTCATCTGATGGCGTGAAAAGTCTTTGGAACACTAAGACTCTTTGCGGGATGACTTCTTGCTTGGAACAGCTACATTCTGAAAGTACTGCTCTAATAAGCCTCTCACATGAACAATAAGAGTTCATTTCTTGAATAGTCCTCTTTCGAGTTTTACTCACACCCTAGTCTGATGGTACAGCTCATTGGCATGATGACCGAAGCACCACATCATTTGTTGGTGTGATTTCCTAAATATAACGTTATCTTTTGATAAACACGTCTTCTTTTGGGGACGTCAAGCCTTGTTAACATTCTCAAGACAACTTGTTGTTACCTTTGAAAGATCTAATGTCACGTCATGAGTCACATGTTTAGAATCACCCCCTTGCGAGTGCGGAGTCTTAACGGGCTCTTGGGTTCCTATACGAACCCACAGGCAGGAGGTGACAAGAATTCTCCCAGAAAAGGAGGCCCTCTTGTCCCTCTTGTGCACAACACATGAACATATACATTGAGGTATCCCAGTTTGTTTGGAGGTAGTGGTACACCTTTGTGCAGTAGTTGGTTTGAGAGGAGTCTGTGCACGACCCCTAGCTTGAGGAGCTCCTCGGGTTTTGATCACTGGACCCAACCGCTTCACCGATGCTTGCCTCGTTTTTCGTGCAAAGGACCAAGGTGATCTGCCATCGTGATTTTAAACTTTAACAGGTCAGGACTGACCCAAGGCACTGGTGGCATGGTTGAAGCAACCGTAAAGGATGGACCTGGATCGGATGCCGAAAGAGGAGAAGAAACGGCCGCGAAGGACTACCTTTGGGCGAGATAGCAGAAAATGTCTCGGTCAAAGGTCCTTTGGGCGAGACAATGGAGATTGTCTCGACCAAAGGGGATAGTTTTTGCTATCTCTGGACTTTGATTCGATGTAAATTTAGACTTCAGAATACAAACTTTGCGGGACTCTGGTGGTTCTTCGGCCATCACTTTCTTCTTCAATTTCTGTGTCTTTCGCACAAGAGCACGAGCGTGTGTGGCATGTACGTGGTGCTTTTGGATGCGTTCCCTCTTCATTGAACGAGTCCTCTTGATGAGAACTCATTCCTCCATCGATGGTTTGAAGAAAGCGTCAGCAACTTGATGTTAAAATGGTTGGATTGTTGGACGCTTCCTTGACTTCAAGTCTGCGTAGTAGCAAACTCTATCAACTTGTTCCAATACCTTGGCAAGCTGACGGGCATAGCGTTGACGTTGCCTCTGATGACCCTCTTCATCAGAGTTAGCAAACTTTTATCAGACGACTCCTTAACTGGGGAGGTGTCATTGCGAGCAGAGCTTCCGACTTGTTGGTTGCCAGAGTGGTGTTGCGAGGGAAAGCCACAACAACTATTAGGTAAGAGTCGTCACCCTGAGCCTTCATTGGTGTTGAAGCCTTCTTTAAAGATGAGACCTTCTTGCACTTGCGGTGAGAGGAAGACCTTGATGAAAATGAGGAGAGATACTCCTCGATGCTTGGTCAAACTCATATTCGATCGTTCAATCGACTTGAATTTTGATCGACTACGACACTACAGTCTCGACGCCGAGACTGTTGGCTCCCACTGTGGTCACCAGCATGTTTGCCTCGGGAATAAATTTCTTTGTTGTTTCCATTAAAACATTTTAATGAAACAAAAGAATGATCTTTTCACGTGTAAATCTCTGCTCTTTACAAAGAAAAAAAACAAAACTTATGCTCCCTAGAAACACATACAGAAACTTCTACGTAGTAGCTTCTGCTTACGTGGGATCTTTGCCTGTGCTGAGGATATATTATCCATGGACCACTGAGCAACGTTCTGAGTCAGATACGAAGAAAGCTAAATGATAATGTTTCAACGAGGAAATAAGAACAGAAGTAAATATCTTGGCAAGATAAGATAAATACCCTTCTCAAGAACAAATCTAAGTTTGAACTCGAGGAAACACCAAAAGACTCTTAAGAATGCTTCAAAGTTCACCAACCGTTAGCGTCTCTCTACTATATGCTTGCCAATAATGCCTTGGTCCCGTGCACAAGTGTGTAGGTGGGTATTTATAGCCATTGGAAGCCATAACTGTAGAATAAGAAGCAAATGATTTAGTGGTCACTGTCTCCTTTGGGCAAGACAGTGTCTACTGCCTCGACTAAAGGAGACAGTGGCAGAGCCTTTGTAACCGCCGCCCACTACTTTAAAGTACATTAAATGACACAATTTTCATGAGTAGTTGGTGTATCTCCGGGATGTAACAATCCATTAATGTTAATGAACATTTCAAAGGAGTTATGGAGCCAAGTGGACCCCTCAAAACTTAACAAAACTGTCAAAATCTCTGGGAAGCTGTCTCACAGTTTGAGAGGCAGCTCTCACTATCTCGTATATCTGAGATAGTCTACACTGTCTAGGATACGCAAAACAGTGGAGACTATCTCACCAGCTATGAAACAGCTTCGAGTCCTTTCAAGTTGTCGTTTTGTATGCTTATTTACCTCCGTTTGCATTGGATGATCTTATCTGACTTAGATGATGATGTTCTTCATCTTCTCTCTATATTGAGCTATGTTTGGGACCTATAGGTAATTTTTTGACTCCTACATACACGTTGTGCACGTTCGCCGCTCGGTCGACTGATTCCCAAGAGCAATCGACTGATCTAGTGTTGTTCTACATATGCTGATCTTCTATGCATGTTTGGTCGCAAACATGAAGTACGAGCTGCACATCGATACACGTGCATGACCAAGGGAGTGTACGTATTGGATTTGAGCATACACAGGCCCTTGGGAGTGCCTAGTCGAATGTTTTGTGATTGTCACGATAAGGATTGATGATTGTTTCGGTTTATAATGGTTTTGTATGCTTGAGTACGTTAGTTCGTGCCAGGAGATTACAGGCGGCTACACTCTGAATGCGTTAGTCCATGTACCATAGGAGATTGTAGGGGACTACACTCCGTGATGCATATTTCTTTAGGGTTGAGTGTGCTTATCCATGCACTGAATGATATTACGGGCGACAGCACTCCGAGTATGTTAGTCCGTGAGCCGCATGATATTGTAGACAACTACACTCTACATCTTTGGGATGCCTAGGACTCATGCGAGTACTGTTTGTAGACGTAGTCCAACATTGTGACATTCATATGGGATGGTACACGCTTTTGACGAGGATTTTTCAAAGATCGTATATTTTTTTCTGTGCCACCTATCCGAGGGTAGTGTGAGATACTGTGATTGATATGCATGACATATCCTGGATGAGATGTTGATGTTGTATTTCTGTATTACTTGTTCATAGGATTTAGGGTTGACGTTTAGCGATTCACAACATGGTATATATATGATGGTTTCTTTGTTTGGATTATATACTCGATGTACTCATCTCGTGTTGTAGGTTTCTAAATCTTAACTCTTAGTACAGGGTGTATGATTTATATGTACGTACTATACTTAGTACTTATATACGCTTTGCCCCTTCCTCCTGTGGGTGGTGGAGATGTTCTTGCTAGCGCTCTCATGCTTGTTAATTCCATCTTTTTCAGGTAGTGGGTCAGAGATTCGGAGAGCCGCAGATTGACGGAGACTCGGTGTAGTTTACCGTCATTTAAAGGTAGCTAGTTGGTGCTCCACATTAGACTGTTTATGGCTATTTTATTTTAGAGAGATGTATTTTATTTTGGAGGCTGAGTGCCTATGTACCTTTCAGTTGACTCTTATGTGTTAGAGACTCATTGTTCTTATTCTAGTTTATCAGATGTATATTCTTTTCTTCTGTTGGAATATAATTATAGTTACTGTTGGATATCTCTTCTCTACATCGTGTTCCTTGTATTCTCATATTTCTTATATATACTTGTACCCTTACTTATTTGAATTTAATATCTGCTAGGGTGATAGTAACAGTGACAGTAAAACATGTTAATGCACGGTGTTTGGTGCATGGCAGGTTTGACATCTCTGGGTTCACCTTAGACTGTAGTCATGTGTGAAATCAGGCGTGTCACAAATTATTATCCATGAATTTGGATAGCATGTTAATAAAATGGGTTCTAAGATTATAATATAATCCATTACCATGTTAATGCATGAGGGAATTAAATTCTTAGAAGCGTAACACATATCCTTAAGACACGAGGATTGTTTGCAACCACTAGTTTAGATTCAAACTCAACATGAACTATGTTGGGTCTCTTGTTTTGATAATGATTTAACAAATAATTTACAACTAACAGTGTGTTCAGTGTTTTGTTTTGTGTTGCTTAATATATACAGATATATTCAAGAATTTGAGCTATCACGATATATTGAAGCCATGCATAACAAGTCAATCTACTTAAGTCCAAGCTTCAGAAGAATCTCTCATAGTATACTTAGTATAGGATTATATTATGTGTGTTAATTCTATAAGCTCAAATATAAACACACACTACATTTGTGAATTTTCATGAAATAGGTGTTTTTATGAAAAACACACTCAAATATGTTTTGGACTTTACAAATCTTGTTTACAGCTTTTAATATGTCCATAAAACTATTACACAAGTTTTCAGAACTTGATTTGAGCCAAAATGTCAAAATCAACATATTTGAAAAACATGTATTTTTGTTTTTTTGAATATTTCTGAGTTTTCACAAATGGTAAGAGTAATTTGAAAATTTCTTTTTCCAACATGCTCATATCTATGATTATAAACTTTTCCCAATGTTTTATATTTTTTTGGAATTTATTTGCTATTTTTAATAGAGCCTTGAAATTCACTTTCAAAAATCAATTCAGGCTGATAACTGGTTATCAGTCGACTGATCAGTCGACTGATGACATCAGCCGACTGATGAAAGTACCTGCATTGTCATTTTGCTCTCTATTGTATTTTGGACGACTGACCAGTCGACTGATAAGATCCTCAGTCGACTGATGAGCTGGAAAACATATGTAACAGTCAGCTCATCAGTCGACTGATGCATTCCGTCAGTCGACTGATAAGCTCCATTGGCTATATTTCCAACCTTTTGTAGTTTTGTCTTTTTGCTGGTTCTTTCTTGTGTTTTGTGCCTTGGTTTTTCATCCTATATAAACCCATATTGTTCTCATCTAAAAATATAGATAAAAGAGGGTTTTAACAAGAGTTTAAAAAAAGTTTAAAAGTTTGTTTAAGTTTCTAAGTTTGAGTTTTCAAAGAGGTGGCTTGTTCTTTCATTTGAGGATTTCATCCTCAATCATCTTCATCGTCTATTATATTTATAGAGAAGTTTTCCTAACTCTTTCCTCTAGCAATTTGTTACTGATTTTCATATTATCATTTATTGCTAGTTTGTTAATTGAGTTAGAATTTGTTTATACTCATATCATCGCACACACCCTATTTGAGCTTGTAGCATTCCATACATTATATATTGGGTTGTGGGATTGTGATTTGTGAGATTGAGCTTTCATTGAGTTCTCATCCTATTAGAGAACATTTTATTATAATTGAGCATCATTGTGAGATTCACATTGTATCACTTGTACACCGAGAGGAGTGGTTGGTGAGAGACGGGGTCGATTCTAAGAGAAGTGGCGTCGGTTGTAAAGCCTAGAGAGAAGTTATAAATCCGAGCACTTGAGGAAGAAGACATGGGCTAGGCCAACACTTAGAGAGTGTAGAGTGTGATTGCAAGTGTGTTATTGTAAAGTTTTCGGTGAACTAGAAAATCGTTTTTTGAGGTGTATACGTTATTCGGGTGAGCATAGAAAACCCGGTTGTGATAGTGGATTTCTCCCCGGGAGTGGGGAGCGGAGACGTAGGATGGAAGGTCCGAACTCCGTGATCATATCTTGTGTTTGTGATTGTCGTTTTCGCATCATCACGTGTTTTCTCTTGTTAATATATCCTTGCATATATCTATTTGATTTTCAATATTGTTTGGATATATTTGTTAATAAGTTTTAATCGGCATTAATATCTAGTAAGATTAACAATAACCCTATTCTACCACCCCCCCAGGGTGCTTTCAAACTAAGCCACTTATACTATCCCTAATCCAAACTAGAATAAACAAGTGAGAGCCCATCTTTTTTATATAGAAAATCTAAGAATAGAACTAAAAGATTTGAGAAAAAAGAAAAGAAACAGTAATCCTAACTAAACACAGCAATAAGGCAATCTAAAACATCAATTACTCTTAGAATCTCTAGCGGTAAGTCTAAAATAAACTAGATAGCTCCTAACCAAAAATTTCTACAGGCTACATGAAATTCCCACTTAATCAGTTGGCCATAAAAGTGTAAGTCCAGAGAGGGTGCCTACTTAGTGTAACTAAGAGATCAGCTACGTAATATTTTTCCTTGCAAGTACTTTCATAACTCTAGTCTCTTTCTTAAGGCACTAACCGAATCAAATGAAATTAGTATCAGTTTACTTCCCTTAAAATTCTTACTTCTTATTGAACTCAAATCCTTAAGGGTCGGTGTCTGATTAGTTTTATACCTTGGGTAGCTTACTGAGGAGTTTAGTGATGTTTAGATTAAGGAAAGTGTGATAAACTTTGGGATACAAAACTACGAATAATTCTCCTTATAAAAGAGAATTTAATTTTGTATAATGTGTTATCCATTGATTTTGATTGAGGATCTGACATGTGTCATGTCGCGTCAGTTGACGACACAAATGGGAAAGCCCATTAATGAGGGTAACATTGCTCTTCTCCTGGAATGAATACTGGATGCTTTCCTCTATCTAAAAATTTTCATAAAGATAAAAAACCCAAAAATTTGATCTATTTTGATTAATATTCTCCCTAAAGAACTCACCGGTGCAAGTGGTGGAGACGGTAGTCCAAGGTCGGTGGTCTAATGGTCGGTGGTTGATGGAGGTGATGAACAGTGGTTTGCAAAAAGGGGGTAATGGGATAAGATAGGCTTTACAATCAAAAGTTGCTTGGGTTCGCTAGAGGGTTTTAGTGCGCTCAGAAACAGTAAACAAGAGAAGCACGTTATAATATTTACTTGGAGAAAGAATGCATGAATACAGCCACGTGCGAGAATAAACACATGAAGCCAAAGGAATTCATGTGAATTAATTTTCTTATGGGAATCATGTGAGGAGGATTTGGATTTATCATTTAACTGATTTTAAGTTCAGATCAAACAGTTGATATTATTCGTCAGTAGATCAGTGAATTAAAAGTAGATTTTTATGATCCAGTAGCTGGTCCTATGGTTTATTGATGTGTTAAGTTTGTCTTTGACATTGGTTCTACAAAATTCAGCTTCTAATTTGGTTGTGATTGGAGCATGATGACATTTTTGGTGCTTTTCAATAGAAAGACAAATTTTACGTTGTGATAATGTACTCAAGATCTTTTGGCGAAACAATATCTTGATCATCCTTTAGAAGATAAGAATCATAAAGGTTTAAATGATAATGAATGTAGTTCCATGCAAAAGAAGGTTGTCAACATAATTTGTTTGATACTTGCTCCCGAGATCAAGTACAATAGTATGTAGTAGATCGTGCCAAATAGGTTGTGTGACAAACTCAAGATTATTTATGCGTCAAAGTTCACTACAAGAAATTACATCTTTAACGAAG
The DNA here is from genome assembly GCA_022839385.1 of Asparagus kiusianus. Lineage (NCBI taxonomy): Eukaryota > Viridiplantae > Streptophyta > Magnoliopsida > Asparagales > Asparagaceae > Asparagus > Asparagus kiusianus. Next base: position 52,804 of record BQKN01055692.1, read on the forward strand.
GGATTTCCCTTCTTTAAAGAGCTGAAAACCTTCGTTATTGTATACTAACGACGGGAAAAAATCCCTTCGTCACCCGTCGTTGAAGCCCTCTTCACTAAAGGGTCACGAAGGGATATACTACCCGTCGTTATAGAGTCTATAACGACGGAATATATTACCGTCGTTAATATTTACGACGGTAATTATCACCGTCGTTACTATCAGTGACGGGATATTTTCCCGTCGTTACCATCAGTGACGGGATATTTTCCCGTCGTTACCATTAGTTACGGGGATATTTTCCCGTTGTTACCATTAGTTACGGGGATATTTTCCCGTCGTTGAAGACTTATTAATGACGGTTGGATACCGTCGTAAAAGTTCTCATAATGGGTAATTAGTAACCCATTAACGACGATGTTTTCCCTTCGTTGATGAACAAAATACGGTTTATAAAACCGTCGTTATAGACTACAAATTTTTAATATACATTAATAATAAATTTTTCATTCATAGGCAACTATCATATTATTCTCAACCAGACACTAAGATTCACAACAAAAATATATTAAAAATACTCAATAATGAATAAGAGGTAAAATAAAAATTCCATTCATTAATAACATCAATAAATAAAATTCCACCATCCTCAAATATTCAATACTAATAATAAGAGTTAATATCCTAATTGTTCCAAAGAAAAATACATGAAACTATCTAAAACAAATTAAAATAAAAGTTTGGGGAAGACACGTTCTTTCATCTCTAATCATCGTCAAAAGAAGACTCGAGCTACCCCCTCCTAATCTTGCATGGATAGCCTGAAAATTTTAAAAAAAATCACATAATTAAGAAATATCAATTAAGCAAATATTATCTTATTAAGTAAAAATCACATAATGGGCACATGCAGGTTATAATTCCCTTGACAAACATTAAAATTGACCAGATCAGCTCTTTTCTAACATAGCAGGTGCTTACTGCTTTGCCAAATAAATGCATAAGTAGGAAAGTGCAAGAATCATGTTCAATCAATGGACGGTTTTACCCAGAATTAACCCAAGCATGCATACGAAAAGATCACAAAGGCCAATCAGAGCCTGCCAAAAGATTAAAGCAATTAAAATCATTGAAGAACTCATAGTAACTTACAGTAACCTGTGCTTCATAGGTGAAACAGAAATTAAAATTTTACCAGGTCTTTCCGCTGTTAGCAATTAAGGTTTAAAAACTGTTTTCTGGAGAGATCAGCAAAAGCCAAGGTGACCCCAGTTTTATTCTTCTGGCAGATCTCAAGAGGTCAAAAATCAAAGATAGCCCCACATAACTCCATAGTATAGTGCCTCCAATAAATTAACTCCACAGTATAGTGCCCCCCAATAAATCCTCAAGGTGTCCAAATATATGATAAACCAAGAAATGAGAAACAGACTAAAATATGGCTGCCAAATCGGTTAAAACCAAGCACCAATAGTATGAGGAGTCTAAAAGAACAAAATCCAGATAGCATGTCGAGAACCATTTATCAAGAAGGGTATCCTCCATTGTCATGTACACTATAAACAGGAAGTTTTAGTTATAAAAGAGAAGCATCATAGAAACATAAAAAGAAGACATTGTTACAATCAACCATTAGCGACGAAGACTCCTGCCTATGATAAAAAGCACAGAAAACCAAATAAATTTTCTCAAAAACCAGCAGAAAAATATTATATTCAAATAAAAAAAAGAACTCAATTTGAGGAAACAGTTTGACAACCAAGAGCTGCAATTGACAGGCAGCAGTGCTTTAAAAAAACTGGTGCAGGTTATATAAACCAAAAGCACAACAATATCCTTTGTTGTCAAAATCCAAGAGGCTAAGGAAAAGATTTAGGAATATTTGACACACTAAAACTATCAAAATGTATAATTTTGTAAGAATAATAATAAAACTATTCAGTAAACACCTCATAAATATAAGGTTAAAACTCCAGAGACTGAAAGGTTGCAAAAGGTATCAATCACTTCCAATTGGAAAAATACTATTCAGGAGCTAAGTATATTCTCTAATTTTAATTGCAGGAACCACTGA
>BQKN01055700.1:4947-22534 GCA_022839385.1 Asparagus kiusianus
TAACGCAAAGGTCAAGCCCTGCGTTAAATCTGTTGAACGCACAGTTCAGACCTGGCGTTTAAAATTCATCAACGCAAAGGTCGAACTCTGCGTTAAATTTCTCGAACGCACAGTTCAGGCTTGGCGTTTAGAATTCGTCAACGCATAAGTCGAACTTTGCGTTAATCATTCGAACGCATAGTCCAGACCCAGCGTTCAGATTCCATAAACGCAGGGTCAAGCCCTGACGTTTCAAATTCAGAACGCAGAGTCCTAACTCTGCGTTAACAATGTCAAAACGAGTCGTCTTCCTCGTTTGCAAGAACCCATCTAGGGTTTTTCGGAAAGAACTCGCCGGAGCAAGTTTGACGGCAACCCATCTAAGGTTTTTTCAAAGAACTCGCCGAAGCAAGTTTGACGGCCACGAAGAGCGACACTTACCGCCAACGGGTGGAGTCTGAGGCGGCGGCACCGCTGCAGCAGTAGATCGGGGGCGAGGAGCGGCCTTTCTCTTGGAACCCATGGTGAAGAATCGGAGAAGACGAACGAGATCACCGGAGTGGAAAACGAAGAGTCTTCGTTAAAAATCTTCCGAAAGAGGAGAGGCAAAAAGTCGGGTGACTTTTGATTTGACCCATGGCGGTCTATTTATAGATAGCTATGAGCTGTCAAATCGGGTCAGGATTAGAGGATCCCGCCAAACACGGCCTGTGCGTCTGTGTCGTTTGAGTTTTTGAACGCAGAATTTAACTCCGCGTTTTAATGCCTCAGCACAGAGAATCCAACTGTGCGTTTGCATTAGTTGAACATTTAAACGCAGAATTTAACTCTGCGTTTCAGTTCGATGGTACAAAGAGTTTACCTGTGCGTTCTGACTCAACCACATGAGTTCCTCTATGTTTATAGCTAAGACATGGTTCCAAATAAATAGAGGGAGGCTAATGTCAACTATCAAGGCGACTAAAGCCAAGAAGAAACAGGTGACTCCACTGAAAAATATATTGGATGAGTACAAACGATTTACCATCAGCCAAAGTTCAGCAATGTTTTCAGATCAGATGAAATGAACAATCAGTCCGCTAATTTTTGAGATCCAAAGTATTCCGAAAATTCGTCCCAGTCAACCGCGAACTTTCGAAAACTTTGGAGGGGGTTCTGTAGACTGTCTAAAAATTACAATGGATAGCTGATCCCTACCAAGCTCCGATAATGGAAGTCACAATCAGACGACTTCCTAATCACTGCATCTGCAACTCCTCAATCGCCACAAATATGACTTCATTTCTGAGATGATTGATCTTGATGGCTGCGACAACAGCATGACTAATATTATATTAGTAACTATTAGAGATGCTGATGAGCAGTGTAATGATTTTAGAAATAAAAGGTTGGACTTAGTTGGTGAGTTACTTGGTAGAGAGCTGTGAGCAAATATTCGTCTAAAAGACACTATGGATGTTGATTCCCGACTAGCTCTCATAATGAAAGCTACAATCAAATAGCTTTCGCGCCGACAATCGAAAGCTGCAAATAGAAGACTTTTCACACAGATCGAAAGGAGTTACAATTTGACGACGCTTCCGACAGCAGATGAAAATTCTATTTAATGGCCTTCACAATCGATGGTGAGAGTTACAATTGACGACTCTCATACCTTATAACAGGCAAAGATCAATAAGCAATGACCTTTGCAATATCATAATAGACGAGGTTACAAGTCAACAACCTCTCTTAAACGCAGAGTTAATTCCTGCGTTTCTTAAATTCCAAACGCACATATCCTGTGCGTTCGCCAGCAGATACTTAACTCTGCAACGCAGAGTTAAAATCACCAAAACGCATACTTAATGTGCGTTCTTTAACAAACTCAACTGCGCGTCCCAAATTCTTGACGCAGAGTTGAATGCACAAGTGACCTGTGCGTTTCTAATTCTAGAACGCATGCGGCCTGTGCGTTTTCAACCTTTGTCAAAAGGTTTAACTCTGCGTCTCAACCCTCAGACGCAGAGTTAAGGTCCATAACGCCAGATTAAGCGTATGACTCGTTCAAACACGCAGGTGAACGGCTTTAAAACCGTTATCCCACGTTCTGAGGGATTTTCGCTTATTCAGGAGCAGATTGAGGGATTGGTTACGCCCTAATCTCTCTATAAATAACCGACTTACTCAACTGAGTAAGGGGTTGGTTGGTTGGTTGATGATTTTTGGTTGGTTGATCGGTTTCAGCAACAAAACCGTAGAAGGTTGAAAGAGCTGGCATCAAAAACCGCCTAAAGTCAACAAATCTCGGCAGTTCAACAACAGGAAGAGGGAGATTTTTGGAGATCATCAAATCTCAGAAAATCCCTCCATTAGTGGAGAATCAACTTGGCTATTAACCGAATCTTCGGTTCTAACAACTCTGATACAGAGTTTCAACTCACTCTGAGTTCTGAAACTCATTTAATAGTTTGTGATTAAGCTTGCGACGTAAGTTAATCATATCAAACCAGTTATTCGGTTTTCAACAACTCTCTTCAGAGTTCTCAACTCGTTCCGAGTTCTTTATACTCATCGAGAGTTCTAAACCGAATTCATCAAACAAGTCAATTGTTCCAGTGAGATAGTACGGTCGGATCGTCAACGGAGAGCAAGTTCGACGCGATCAATCGAAGGAAGCACTCCATCGCTACCAAGAAGAACCCAGAATTAAACAAAGGGGAGAATCAAATTCATTCTCCTCTCTTTTGTAATCGGAATCCAAATTGTAATTGATTTTGAGAGAATACAAGTCAAATTTTCTTTCATTGTCTTTTTACTGCAAATTTCCAACAAACACTAGTCTATCCAGGCAATAGTACAAGTAGCAAGAAGAGGGATTAATTTTGAAATAACTTGTAAGGATAAGGGAACCTAATAGCAATTTTAATTATTTGATGGACTAATTTCAATATAACTTCATGATTTTGAACTTTTATTCATCATGTAGATAGAAGTTATAAGACATACCTCTTGATTTGATTTTCCAGGACATTGATTCATCACATCTCCTGTAACTAGGCATACTAGTTGATAGAGCATATTTATATCAAATCATTTTTCTGAAATCTATAGAGAAAGCGTTATACATGTAGTCAAATGAAGAGCTATAAAATGATTCTTTCTAGTCACTATTAAAATGATAGGACATCAAAACATGTTAGCATAAAAGATCATGGTATATGATCATAAATGATCGTAGTCTATGTCTGAAGATGTAACTGCATAGCGTTAGAATTTGCCCTTAATATCTGAACGTTTCAAACTAAAGTGGAACTAAAAAAAACTGCAGTTATATCTTCATATGCATGCATATGCACATACATGAATGACATTACTAATAGTTACATGCAAAACATTAAAGAGAATCTTATAATAGGATTTCATATCTTAAAGTATATTTCATACTTCATATGTATAATTTTTTTTAATTTTTCTTTTTATAAGAGGTTGCAAATTGGTTTCCTATAAAGGAGACCTTCCAAATTTAAATTGGTTGCCTATAAAAGAGGTCTTCTAAATTTAAATTGGTTGTCTACAAAGAAGACCTTCCAAATTTAAAGTTGTTGTCTACAAAAGAGACCTTCCAAATTTGCGTGGCCATTTCTAGTACCACCTCTTAAATATATCATTTTGACATATGAACATTTATAGTTATATTCATCATAAAGCAATAAAAGAGATAATCTTTACTTTTGAAGATTTAAAATATAATTTTGCAAATTTATTACTATTCATGAAAATAAAATTATCTTATTTTGAAAACATGGTAATATTGTTAAATACTTATTTTTAAGATGGTAAGATAAGCTGTAACAAGACAGGAAGTGATTTACATTAATAACAAATAAAATCTCACAAACATAGGTGATAGGTCACAGATTTGGTATATAGGTAACAATAATTAATTACAACTTAATTAACAATAACTAAATAAATGCAATAATTAAAAGTAATTGAAACAATTAATTACAAAATTAAATTTATTTCAAATGAACAGTAATGTTTTTTAATATTTTGGATTTAATACTAAATATAACTCAATCTTCTAGATTGTTGGAAAATTTACCAACTTTAAAGGTTATAGCATGCAGATAAATATGAATAAAATAAACAATTAATCCGAAATAAATAATATAAGTTAGAAAATATTAGGCCTGATGGAAGCAGTCGTGTAATCACCGCCCTAGAAGATTGAGGACCCCCTATCGCCATAGCGCAGATGATCCTCTCCCCCCTAGCGGTAAAAGCCTCCAGAAATGGCCGGCCTCTGTACTCGGGCGAGAGTACAGAGCTTCAGCTCAGATGAAGAAGATTACCCATAAAAATAATAACAAAAAATTTGAGAGGGGAAAAACAATTTCTTTGAAACCAGAGGAGAGAATGAAGTTTTTTATTCTTATATCCTTTGAGCTCAACATACGGCTGTTTATATAGGGGTTGGAAAGAGTCGTTACAAAAACCTACAATTAATACGGTAACGTTCGCCATAAATTTCCGTAACGTTCCCCATAATGTATAGCCATTACGCTTATTTTTAATTGCTAATTAAAACATGTTTTGATTACAAAAATTTATTACTATTCATGAAGACAAAATTATCTTTTCTCAATAAAATATCCAGCACTTGAACTCCGACAAAATTCTACCATGCGAGGAAGTTTGTTCACAATCTTGTTCGAATCGTCAACGAGAAGCAAACTCGACTCAAGCATCGAGTGAGACATCCTTTAACCCCAAAGATCCCACGTTAAACAAAAGAGAGATCAAATCAATTCTCTATTCTTCTGTGTAAAAGAGACTTCTAATTTGTAATACACAATTCAATAAATACAAATTCAGATTCATCTTTTACGACCTACAGTAGGTAAACAATTTCAACCAACAAACAACAAAAAATCACCAACAGAGAGCTACACAAAAAACAAAGAGAAAATTGAGCACAAAAAATCACCTAAATAGAGCTCAAATTAAGAACCAACAGAGAGTTAAACAAGCTCAATAGAGAACTAAACTGAGCACAAAAAATCATCCAAACAGAGCTCATATAAAACATCCACTGAATTCTTAAACTACTATCGGAAGAATTTGATCCATATAATGCTGATATTGGAAGAATTTTTGTTCATCCAAACAGAGCTCATTTTCGTTTGGCGATTAATATACCGCTATCATGCTAAACATGAACAAAAATGATAAATAAGAGAGTCGAGAAGAAATCACAGATAGAGACGTGTAACATAAAACATAATAGAACTTGATAGTGGCACAAACCAACTTAAGCCAACATAATAGAATTTGATAATGTCAAAAGAAAAGAGAAGAAAAAAAAATGAATGATCATAGTTACCATAATTTTGTTTGTTTTTTGTAGTACGAAAGTAGTATAAGATTTGATTAGAAAAATTAATACTTATCCCCCAAATCCTGAGCTTAGAATAATTAATCACATAATAAGCCATCACGAATCGGATCTGGTTCTCCGACGGGTAAACCGGATTGATCTCCTCATCAACACACCCTTCCTCCTCCAGCAGCCAGCGGCCGGTGCTCCACGTGCACGTCCGCCAACACCGGCATTTATATATGTAATTATATTTAGACTCATGATTCCATTAATTTTTGAATCAATTTTAATCCAGATATGTTTGTCTGATCCATCTCCTTCCATGGATCCATGTAAGATCCTGTTTCTGCACGGAAGTAATTAAAGGCTACTGGTACTACTTTCTAAGCAAAAAAAATCTGTTTGTTTCTCTAGAAAAACTAATTGTATACTTTCTTAAATGAGGACGTGACACATACGTGGCATGCCCACTTCTTAACCCCCCCTCCCCGCAACCGCACACGTTCAAGCCTTAGAATAATTCGGAAGTGGCTGAAACAATAGTTAATTTAGGAATAAAATCAAAATTTGCATTACGTAGATATTCCACATTTCTAAATAAAATCCCCAACTGTTCTCTCTCTTCCTCATAATAATTTCAATTTTTATCCAAACAAAAAAGTGAATGATGAGGTGGAAGTATTATTTCCACTACTTTCAAAAATATGTAAAACAAACAGAAAAAGTATCACATATGCTATTTCCTACTTCATAACCATAGCAGTTAATTCTTCGATCTACTTTTTATTTTAAATACTTCATATCTTTCAAACGGGCCCTTATAATTGGAAAAAAAAAATAAGATGAGACAATTATAGACAAGAAAAGAAAAAAAGAAAAAAAAAGAAAGCAATGTGCATGTAGGAGGAGCACTTTACATTTTATGAAGTTTATGTTGGATTTAAATCTAATTAAATCTATTTGTGGGCACATATGATTAATTAATGTGTATTGCTATCTTTTAAGGATAACCCACTAAAATGATCAATTAATCTGGGTTAATGGGTATTTAAATAAATCATGGGGTTATATGTGCAGATTCTAGGTTGTAATTGTGATTTGATGAGGGGCCAAATTGTAAATGTACAACATCTATAAATAAGGGGCTATGGTCCCTAATCTAGGGTTACACTCTCTAATTCTCTTCACCCCCATCTAGAGAGAAATTTGGCAAGAGAAACCCTAAGGTTAGAAGATCCAAAACCCATCTCAAGTTTTATCTATGGATTCATAAGCTTCCGCTCCTTTTGATTCTTGTTAATCTCTTCGAATTAATCATGGCTTTATGATTTAGATCTCAAGTTTAATTTAAGATCTAACAAGTGGTATCAGAGCCACCATTGATTTGTTCTAAGAGATTAAGATTAAAATTAGGGTTCTTTGATCTTAATTTGTGTTAGATTCAGATCTGTCCATGGATGAACAGTAACATTTTTTAATTTTTCAGAACAGTAAAATTTCCTGTTTGTTTGGTTTTTTCTTTCGATTTTTGGATCTGTAGCAATTATGAACTCTAAAGTTCATTTCTTTTGTGTTTGATTCAAATTTTGAGGTTTGGATCTAAATGTTTTGATTTCAAAAATCGACAGAAAAATAATTATCTTTTTTTAGGGTTTTTTGATCTGTCGTCAATCTCCAAAACTCCTCGCCGGAGTTGATTCAGTGGCGGCGGTTTCAGATTAAACCCTCAAGGGGTTCGTGCGCGTGAAAACATGTGGAAATTAAGGAGGTGGTTACCTTAATTTTTGGCGAGGCTTGAAAGCTTCAAACGAACCTTGCGTTCGTTCTCAAACGAAACTCGCGTTCGTTCTCGGGCGAGCCTCGTGCTCGATTCAAATGAACATTGCGTTCGTGCTCAAGTTGAACATTGTGTTCATTCTCAGGTCGAACATCGCGTTCATTTTCAGACGAACATTGCGTTAGTGCTCAAGTTGAACATTGCGTTCATTCTCAGGTCGAACATCACGTTCGTTTTCAGACGAACATTACGTTCGTGCTCAAGTTGAACATTGCGTTCATTCTCAGGTCGAACATCACGTTTGTTTTCAGATGAACATTGCGTTCATTCTCAGGTCGAACCTCGCGTTCGTTTTCAAACAAACCTTGCGTTCGTTCTCAAGTCGAACCTTGCGTTCATTTTCAAAACGAACCTTGCGTTCGTTCTCAAGTTGAACATCAAGTTCATTTTCAGACGAACCTTACGTTCGTTCTTAGGTGAGTCTCGTACTCAATACAGACGAACCTCGCGTTCGAAGTCAAACGATTTTCGTGTTCACTATGGTTAAGCCTCGGCTTTTCATGGGTCCACTTTGGTATACTTAATTTATTCAATTAAGTTATGGGCCCTAATTAAGCTGAGACCCCAATTAAGTTTTTTAGAAATTCAGTTGATTTAAATTAAAACCTTTTAATTTAAATCTAATTTGGTAGTTAATTAATTATTTAATTCAAATATTATGACACTAAGGTATTAAGGTTGTCTCTCACTCTAATTGTTTAATTGAAACAAGAAGTTGCCAAAGTAACCTCTCTTGTGTAGATTGTTCATGAGGAATGTGAGATGTTTGTGTGTATGCTTTCGTGTAATTATTTAATCGGCCCAAAGGAAGGTTAATATTTATTTAGACTGTATACACATTTGCGATGATAAGCGTGTGACAATTATAAGGTTTACATATGAATAATGAATCGATCCAAATATAGTTTTATTATTTGACATGAGTTATTATCAATGTTTGATCATTGCAACAAGGTATCACTTACAAGTTAATATTACTGTCCAAAGACTTGATATTAATGTTGTGCCAGATATCTTGGATGAGATTTGTTATTATTTAAATTTTATTGATTACTAATTATGGTTATTAATGTGAGTATTTTTTGTTTATTTCAGCTAATGCATCTGCTGCAATAATTTCTGCTAATATCAACTCAATTCCCATGCTAAATGGGACAAACTTCAAGGTTTGGAAAGAGAACATATTAATTGTTCTTGGCTGCATGGATCTAGACCTTGCATTAAGAATTGAACAACCCTAACCTCTCAATACGGATAGTACTCCTGATGCAAAGAAGGAGTATAAGAAGTGGGAGCGTTCAAATCGCATGAGTCTTATGATCATTAAACGCAGCGTTCCGGAATCCTTCAGGGGCATAGAATCCGAAGGGATTACTAAGGCTAAAGATTTCCTTGCCGAAATTGAGAAACGTTTTGCAAAAAATGATAAGGTAGAAACAAGCACGCTTTTAGCTCGCTTGATTTTAATGAAGTATAAGAGCAAAGGAAATATCAGGGAGTACATTATGGAAATGTCTCATATTGCTTCAAAGCTTAAGGTACTTAAACTCGATCTTTGTGATGAGTTATTGGTGCATCTGATTCTGTTGTCTCTTCCTGCACAAGTTAATCAGTTTAAGGTCAGTTATAATTGCCAAAAGGAGAAATGGACTCTAAATGAGCTCATTTCATACTGTGTGCAAGAAGAAGACAGGCTGAAGCAAGATAAGACTGAAAGTGCTCATTTGGCCTATGCCTCTAAGGATAAGGGCAAGAAAAGAAAGAATGATAATGAAGCTGCTAAGGGTCTAGTTTAGAAGAAACAACATAAGGAAAATCAGGGTTTTTTTTTCTGTAACAAGGCTGGACACGTAAAGAAGGATTGTACCAAATATTACGCCTGGCGTGCTAATAAGGGTACGTTCCTTACTTTGGTCTGTTCTGAGGTTAATTTAGCTTCAGTACCTAGAAACACTTGGTGATTAGACTCTGGTGCTACTACTCACATAAGTGTTTCTATGCAGGGTTGCCTGAGCTACCGAAAGCCAAGTGATGTTGAAAGACACATCTTTGTGGGCGACGGTCAATTAGTAGATGTGGAATCAATTGGGCACTTTAGGTTGCTATTAGGAATTGGTTCTTATTTGGACTTAAAAAATACTTTTATAGTACTGTCTTTTAGACGGAATTTGATTTTAGTTTTTGTATTAGACAAATCAGGTTATTTTTGTTCATTTGGAAACAATCAATTCACTTTATCTTTTAATTCAAATGTTGTGGGAACTGGTTACTTGAGTACTTATGATAACCTATATTTGCTTGATACAATTGCTTCTTATAATAAAACTTTGCATGCGGAATCGCGTGGTACTAAGCGTAAATTAAATAAGGAAAATTCGGTAACATTATAGCATAAGCGCTTGGGTCATATCTCAAAAGGTAGAGTTGAGCGTCTTGTGTCTGATGGCATTTTGGATTCCCTTGATTTTTCGGACTTCAACGTATGTGTTGAATGTATCAAGGAAAAATAGACCAAAGTTAAGAGATTAGGTGCCAACAGATCTTCAGATGTCTTAGAATTGATACATACGGATATTTGTGGGTCATTCCCTACGATATCCTGGAATGGTCAATAATATTTTATATCATTCATAGATGATTACTCACGTTATGGGTACCTATATCTTATTCATGAAAAATCTGAGTCTCTGGACATGTTCAAAGCTTATAAAGCTAAAGTTGAGAATTAACTCAATAGAATAATTAAAACCGTTAGATCTGATCATGGTGGTGAGTACTACGGCAGATATGATGGTTCAGGTGAACAACGTCCAGGACCATTTGCTAGATACCTAGAGGAATACGGTATCGTCCCACAGTACACCATACCGGGTTCACCTAGCATGAATGGTGTAGCTGAAAGACGAAACATGACTCTTAAGGATATGGTAAGAAACATGATTGCTCATTCTTCTTTACCAGAGTCACTCTGGAGAGAAGCACTAAAGACAGCAACTTACATTCTGAACAGAGTGCTAAGTAAAGCAGTTGCTAAAATACCTTATGAGCTTTGGACTGGTTGAAAGCCCAGTTTAAAGCACTTACATATTTGGGGATGTCCAGCTAAGGTAAGGCCTTATAGGCCAAATAAAAAAATTTGGACTCCAAAACAGTTAGCAGGTACTTTATTAGGTACTTTGAACGCTCTAGGGGCTATAAGTTCTATGATCCCACACTAAGGAATATTTTTAAGACGGGAACAACAACATTCTTTGAGGATGTTGAGTTTGGGGGGAGAAATAAGGTCAGAGACATTGTTTTTGAGGAGGAATTGGCTTCAGATCCAATTCATACAGTTACTTTTGATAATATTCAGGTTCCTATACCTGTTGTTGCTCAAAAAGTAAATCCAGAACCTCAAGATGATAATATTGAACAACTCCATGTTCCAGAAGAACAAACTCAACAACCTCAAGAACCAGTGCCTTTACGGAGATCCACGAGAGAAAGGAGAAATGCTATTCCGGATGATTATATTGTATTTCTCCAAGAACATAAGGAAAGTAATGGAATGTTGGAAGATGATCCAATTAACTTCCTTCAGGCCATGAAAAGTTCTAACTCTCAACAGTGGATTGATGCCATGAATGAAGAGTACAAGTCTATACAAGACAATAAGGTTTGGGAACTTGTCCCATTGCCAGAAGGTGCAAAACCAATTGGTTGTAAATGGATATTTAAAACCAAGCGGGATGCAAATGGTAATGTGGAGAGGTATAAGGCACGTCTTGTAGCTAAAGGCTTTACTCAAAAGGAAGGCATTGATTATACAGAGACTTTCTCTTCGGTATCATCGAAAGACTCTTTCAAAACAATCATGACACTTGTTGCTCATTATGATCTTGAGTTACATCAGATGGATGTTAAGACTGCATTTCTCAATGGCGATATTGATGAGATGATTTATATGGTGCAACCAGAAAACTTTGTGTCAGGAGATCCAAAGAATATGATTTGCAAATTAAGAAAATCCATCTATGGACTCAAGCAAGCTCCTCGTCAATGGTACTACAAGTTTCAACAAATAATTATCTCATTTGGTTTTGAGATGAATATTGTCGATGATTGTGTATATCACAAGTTCAGTGGGAGTAAGTATATTTTTCTGGTTCTGTATGTCGATGACATATTGCTTGCCATTAATGATATAGGTATGTTGCACGAAACCAAGAAATTTTTATCAAAGAATTTTAAAATAAAAGATCTTAGGGACGCCTCCTTTATATTAGGAATCCAGATACATTGAGATCGTTCTCGCTGTATACTTGGATTATCACAAAAGAGCTATATTGATAAAGTACTTAAAAGGTGTGACATGCAAGATTGCAGACCAGGTAACACCCCTGTTGGGAGATAAATTTAGTCTAAATCAGTGCCCTAAAAAGTAACATTGAAATTCAGAAAATACAGAAGATTCCTTATGCTTCGGCTGTAGGAAGTCTAATGTGTGCTCAGGTGTGTACGCGTTCGGATATTGCATACATTGTTGGGATGTTAGGCAGATACTTAAGCAACCCTGGTATGGATCATTGGATAGCAGTCAAAAGGGTTATGAGATATCTTCAGAAAACAAAAGATTATATGCTCACATACAGAAAATGAGATCAGCTGGAGGTCATTGGGTACTCTGATTCTGATTTTGCTGGATGTCAAGATAGCAGAAAGTTTACATCAGGTTACATTTATATGTTAGGAATAGGAGCTGTATCATGGAAAAGTGTTAAACAGACACTCGTAGCGTCCTCCACTATGGCAACAGAGTTTGTAGCTTGCTATGAGGTATCAAATCATGGAATATGGTTGCGAAATTTTGTCACGGGACTGCGTATTCTGAAAAATGTGAAAAGACCAATAATGTTATATTGTGACAATAAATCTGTTGTAATGTATTCCAATAACAACAGGAGCTCAACTAAGTCAAAACATATTGATATTAAGTTCCTGGTTGTGAAAGAAAGGGTACAGAGTGGACAGATATTCATAGAGCACATTGGGACAAACTCCATGATAGCAGATCTTCTTACTAAGGGATTGCCACCCAAGGTCTTTCATGAGCACACTGCTCATATGAGAGTGGTGTTATTCGAGGATATCATGATTTAGTGGGAGTTTATAATTTTTTTGGTGTTTTGTGTTTGGTTGTATTGTCTGATCAGAATAAAGTATTCAATTAAGACACTATGTTATATTATGTTTGATTTTGACCTCACTAAAGTAGGACCAGTTGAAAATAGACATGTACTGATCACATTGCATGTAATTTTTATGCTGCACATCCATGATTGATCTATGTTATTTGATTGTATTGGTATATGTGATCATTGATGGGTTGAGTCACGATAAATGTGACGAAGATCGCTTTGATCCTATATTGATATAGTTAATGAACGAGATTGTTTAGAAATAGTCTTATTTGTGATAGCAATTTTTGAGCTTATAAGGTTGTACACATTTTTATTAAACATATAGTGCCCAAGTGGGAGATTGTTGGATTAAATCTAATTATGGACATATATATATGTTACATTAGTGTATAATGCTATCCTTAAGGTTAACCCGCTTAAAGTGATCAATAAATTTGTGTTAATGTGTATTTAAATAAATCATGGGCTAAATGTGCGGATACCAGGTTATAATTATAATTTGATGATGGGTCAAATTATAAAAGTACAACAACTATAAATAAGAGGTTATGGTCCCTAATCTAAGGCTACACTCTCATTCTCTTCACCTCCATCTAAAGAGAATTCTCAAGAGAGAACCCTCAAGATTAGAAGATCATCAAAACCCAAATTTCAGATCCGTGTAATGAATTCAGGTATTGCTTCCGTGCTCTCTTGTTATTCTCTAAGAATTAATCTCTGCAATAAATTCCAACATGTGAATGAAACAAAATTAATTGTAAGCGGAAGCAAACGTTATACGCAAGGGATACATCTTAACAACTAGGAAGTTAAAAAAAAAAATCGTTTCGAGTGTATAGAAACTGATGATCATTTCCATCCATCTGAAGTTAGCAACAGGAATGTTCTTCAGTCTATTCTTTAACTTCAAACTTCAATCCTCAATCTAGTGAATGTTTTCTAATCTAGAGATTTCACACATCTGGTCCCAAAAAAAAAAAAAATGAAGAAGATAATTCTCTTCTCATGATTAGAGAGCAGAGCAATTTGAGCTCCACTGATGCATAGAAAGGATCCATCTGCTCAAATCTCTATAACGTTGGAATTGCGAATATATTTAGTTGTTTAGTGCTGTACTCTCTTTGTAACTGCACAAATCAATGGGTAAATTACAGTTAAACCACGTGAACTTTCAGCATTTTGCACTGAACCCCTAAGAACTTTCAAAAATCACACTGAACGTTCAATATCTTTTGCATAAAACTTGCAATATCTTTTGGGTAAATTACATTAAGCCTCCAATAACTTTCATGACTTTTTATGTTTGTTTTCTGCTTCTAACTTATGGGGATTATCTGCAAACTGTAGAAACTTAATGGAAGTTTTTCGCAAAATGAAAAAGTTAATGAGGGTTTAGTGTGATTTTGAAAGTTCATTAGTATAAAATGATGGAAGCTCATGGGAGTTCACTGTAATTTACCTTAAAGAAATTAATTGATAGCCAGAGATGGGAAAAGCAGGCAATAATTGGAACTTCTATACATTTCCTACACATTCATGTAGGTCATGTTTGTTTGCACTGAAGTAATTATGAAGTAGCTGAAATAAAATAAGTAGATGCTACTTCTGCTACATCCAATTAAAAAAGTGTGTTTGGTTCTCTGAAAAACTTACTTTCGATACTTCCTTAAATGCTTATGTGGCGTTTACGTGTCATTCTTACTTTTAAAATAATTTTCCAATCCTTAATACACAGAAGTAGCTCAGAAGTAGTTGAAATGCATATTAATTAGGAAATAAATAATTTTTTATTAATATTTCCTTTATTAGTTACTTCTAACAACTTTTCATTGTTAAAATTACTCTTAATTTTAACAATTATTTTGTAGTAATTTATGATGGTCGTCGGCTAGCTTTTCTTTGGGATGAAGAGAACAGTTTGTCTATTAATTCTGTCTAAATACAACGTTGATGTTGCGATCAAAGGAGCGAGGGAGGAGGGAAATTGGAGATTCATAGAAATTTATGATCATCCGGAGTCTCATCGTAGGCAAGAGGTAAACAATTATCTTGAAGCTATGTGATTGAAGGATTCTTCTTGTTCTCAAGTGGCGAGGGGTCATAGCAGCATGAAACTGGTTGTAACGTGCTAGATCAAATTAAAGAGCGTGACATGGCTTTGAAATTATGGAAGCAACATGTGTTAATTGCTTCATAGTAATATTTTCAAATGTTATCCAAACAAAAAAAGTAAATAAAGAGGAAGAAGTTCTACTTCCATTACTTCTACAAATATATGAAATAAACAAAAAAAAGGGCTATTTCCACTACTTCCTACTTCATAGTTTTGAAAGTTACTTCTATAACCTACTTTTTACTTCCAATACTTTTATTATCCAAATGGGCCCTTAGTCATTTTTTTTCTTCAAATCTTTTGGAATTTGAAGGGGAAAACGTGACTCACGGTGGTTAACAGATATAGAGTAACAAACTGTTAGGATTGTGTCTTTGATTCTTTGTATAACTTTATGAGAATTAGATAGGGTTATAAATCTATCATGATTAGAAGATTGAGTCTCATTATGATTAGGAGTTTAAATCATATTCTAATTAGGAAGTTAGGTTTTTCGTTTCTATATATATATTCTTTTATTGCTGGAGGAAAAACCAAGGAGAGGAGAGATAACATATTGCTTGCCACTAATGATATAGACATATTGCACGAAACCAAGAGATTTCTATCAAAGAACTTTGAGATGAAAGATCTTGGGGACGCCTCTTTTATATTAGGAATCCAGATACATCGAGATCGCTCTCGGGGTATTCTTGGATTATCACAAAAGAGCTATATCGATAAAATACTTAAAAGGTTTGACATGCAAGATTGCAGACTAGTAGATACCCTTGTTGCTAAAGGAGACAAGTTTAGTCTCAATCAGTGCCCTAAAGGTAACCTTGAAATTCAGGAAATGCATAAGATTCCTTATGCTTCGGCTGTAGGAAGTCTAATGTATGCTTAGGTATGTACGCGTCCAGATATTGCGTACATTATTAGGATGTTAGGTAGATACTTAAGCAACCCTGGTATGGATCATTGGATAGCAGTCGAAAGGGTTATGAGGTATCTTTGAAAAACAAAAGATTATATGCTCACATACAGAAAATCAGATCAACTGGAGGTCATTGGGTACTCTGATTCTGATTTTGCTGGATGCCAAGATAGCAGAAAGTCTACATCAGGCTACATTTATATGTTAACAGGAGGAGCTATATCATGAAAAAGTGTTAAACAGACACTTGTAGCTTCCTCCACTATGGCAGCAGAATTTGTAGCTTGCTATGAGGCATCCAATCAGGGAATATGACTGTGAAATTTTATCGCGGGGCTACGCATTCTGGAAAATGTTAAAAGACCACTAAGGTTATATTGTGACAATAAATCTGCAGTAATATATTCCAATAACAACAGGAGCTCAACTAAGTCAAAACATATTGACATTAAGTTCCTGGTTGTGAAAGAAAGGGTACAGAGTGGACAGATATCTATAGAGCACATTAGGACAAACTCCATGATAGTTGATCCTCTTACTAAGGGATTGCCACCCAAGGTCTTTCATGAGCATACTGCTCATATGAGTGTGATATTATTTGAGGATATCATGATTTAGTGGGAGTTTATAATTGTGGTGCTTTATATTTGATTGTATTGTCTGATCAGAATAAAGTATTCAGTTAAGACACTCTGTTACATTATGTTTGGTTTTGACCTCTCTAAAGGAGGACCAGTTGAAAATAGACATGTACTGATCACATTGCATGTAATTTTCATGCTGCACATCCATGTTTGATATATGTCGTTTGATTGTATTGGTATATGTGACCATTGATGGGTTTAGTTACGATAAATGTGAAGAATGCCGCTTTGATCCTATATTGATATAGTCAATGGACGAGATTGTTCAGAAATACCTTTTAGTGATAGCAATTTTGAGCTCATAAGGTTATACACAATTTAAGGAATCATATGGTACCCAAGTGAGAGATTGTTGGATTTAAATCTAATTAAATCTATTTGTGGGCACATATGATTAATCAATGTGTATTGCTATCTTTTAAGGATAACTGTTCGCGGGAAAATTTGTGTTCTTCTTCATTGATTCCATTGTACACTTTCGTAATAGTTTATCGATTACAGAAATCCGGTCTTTTTATAAGATCCGGTTACAATGAAAAATCAAAAAAAAAAACAAATGAAAAAGATTACAACTTTCTTTCCTTGTTTGTCGAACGAATCGCAAGCTCCTGTTTTGCGGTCACTCGCTTTGTGTGGGTTCTTTGCCTGCGCCGGGGTTATTTGCCGTGGACCACCACGTGATCTCGATCCGGTCGGATCTACACGATATGACGGGTATTATCTCACGAAGGAAATAATAGCCGAGTGGGTGTTTTCGTCAAAAGTTGATCTTGTTGTCGAATTCATTATATCTTCGGTCGATTACAATAAATTCAAAGAAAACAGCCTTTTTATAAGACTCTTTTACACAACAAAATTGAAGATTACAACTCTTGAGAAAATAATCGCAAGATCGTTGTTTGGATCACCGCTTTTGTGGGATCTTTGCCTGTGCCGGGAACGCTTTAGCTCGTTGACCACCGAATCACAGATTCTGATTGAATCGTGAGGGGCTTATGATTCTTCCTTCGTTATCGAAGTGAGAATATGAAACGATATCTTATCGGAGTAAGATAGTCGTTCTTCTTGAAATCAAGTCTAAGCTCGAATGTCAAGGAATCACTCCAGGAACTGAAATCTCTGCTCTTTCTGCTCTGGAATGCTCTCTGGTCAGCCTTGGATCGTACTTGTGCCAACCTCCCCAAAAAAATGATCTCAGGGGGTATTTATAGCCCCGAGTAGAAAACTGTCTTCCGAGACAGTGTTTGCTGTCTCGCTGGTCGAGACAGTGTTTACTGTCTCGCCCAGCGAGACAGTGTTTGCTGTCTCGCCCAGCGAGACAGCAAATTTGCTGTCTCGCCCGGCGAGACAGTAAAACAGTGTCTCGGAAATCTTTAACTGCCTGACAGTTTCTTGTAACTGCCTTCCCACGTTTTGAAACTCCGTTATTCTGGCAGTTATCAACGTGATTCTCGCCCACGACGTTCCCCACGTTCTTGAACAGTTAGTGGCCACGTGTCGGCAGTTATGCAAAGTAGTTTTGAGCCTCTGAGAACTGTCTCGTGCGCGAG
>BQKN01055701.1:0-16830 GCA_022839385.1 Asparagus kiusianus
TATTCCCGGGTGGAGACCACGAATATTATGTCTACTAAGGGAGCCAGGAGCGCTAATATCTCTACCAATGAAACCACAATGGATGTGCTCATGGTCTTCTGTCAAGTGCCATGTCATTCTTCTCTGAACAGCCAAATTCCTTAACTGCAAAAGTGAACATTGTCGAGGGAACGGAGGAAGGAATAAAAAAGCACCTTCGTGTTCATTCAACCAGATTTCGGGGCCACGGCAAAGACTGTCTGGATCTTCTACCGAATCTCCGAACAAATAATCAGGCTTCTTTAATGGTTCGGTAGAATCTAGAATTGGAGTTAAGGGTGAGTCGGTCAACAAGGCACGCAGTGTGCGACGACTTCCTTCATGGATTAATTCTGGAATGCTGTCATCACGATCCTCATTAAACTGGCGAGCTTCTCTAACCAGGAACTCACCGTTGAAAGAGGCATGAAGGGTACCGCTCTGTCCAGGGTCTTCTCTATTAGAGAAGGCTACAGAAGGGAAAGGAACTGCAAGAAGAAAATTTGAAGACAGGGTTAACAAGACCAAAACCCCCCCGCTAAGTGACCGCGGCATTTGTTGATGCCGTGTATTACCGCGGCAGCATATACTGCCGCGCTCAACCGCGGCAGTACGAGCTGTCGCGGTAACTAACGATAACACTGGGTTCGAAAAGAACAAGGTTTTGAGCCAAGTTCATAGTTTTGGCTGTGGTACTTATCTTGATTTAACAAGATATGTACTTGGTAGTGTCAATCCCCTCGATGGGGGATGTCAACTCTTCCCGAATACCTCTCAATGGAGACAAACGAGGCGGTATGTACAAAATCAACGGTTTCAGATAAAGAGAAGTTGAAGAAACTCACCCCCAAAGGAAGGAACAGCAGCCTCAACCTCCTCAGGTGCTGATGCCGTCGATTTCCCCTTCGAACCACGGGTTTTCTTGGGTGACATGGTGAAAACAGCCTGAAAGCAAGGACCAATTAGGGTTTTCGTGGAATCCCAAGCAAAAGAACGAAATCAAACCTTAAAATATGACCCATAGGTACGGTTCTTACCTGAGGTTGAATGAAAACAAGTTTGATCAAAGGAAATTTCGGAATCAAAGAGAACCCAAAACCCTAGATTTCAAAACCCTAGATCCGTTCAAAATGAAAATAGCCCAAGGATGAAGACGTGAGGAGAGGAAAAGTCAGAAAAATCTCTTTATAGGGTTTTGGAAGAAGTTTCGAACTCAAAACAGCGGGTAAAATGACCCGAGATGGCCCAAATCGACCTTATAAAACCGACTGGACGAAACGTTGCGCGGCACTACGTGCTGTCGCGCTCAAGCGCGGTACTACGTGCTGTCGCGCTCAAGCGCGGCACTATGTGCTGTCGCGTTCGGAGCGGCAATATTGACTGTCGCGGCACTATCGCGCAGGGGCACTGTGCATACATGATGATCCCTGGAGCATTTGAACACATACATCTCTCATGTTTTAATTCAAGACTTCGACAACGGCTACGCGATAAACGCAACACCGGGGAAATCTTAGCTATTCTACAAAGCGCTGAATAGACTAGAAGATGGAGAAGTCAAGAATTGAAGCCATTCACAGACCATTCTACGCAACTTCCTCAACAAAGCACGGAAGAAATTGCAAGAAAAACTTATCATATCCAAAGTGTCCCAGACTCCTCTCTGAAAATACTGAGTCTGAGATACTTTGGAGGGGGTATCTGTAGGCGTCAAAAAATGCTTACGGGCATCCAAATACCACTCAAAGCAGAGAGAAGAAAATGAATACAGATCTCTCAATCAGAGGAAACAACTCAACAATGAAGAAACAACATGCACACCAACACGCAGCTCATGGTGTCGCGGCTAAGGCGCGGCAGCCATTGGCGCCGTGGCTAAGGCGCGGCAACTATTGACGTCGCGGCTAAGGCGCGACAGCCTGTGGTGCCGCGGCTAAAGCGCGGCAGCCTATGGTGTCGCGGCTACTGAAGAGGGTTGCCGTGGCAGTTATGAGGCAGTTATGCGATAATTTTTGAAATCTACGTGGCGATATATCAGAAACAGAACGTGTGCTGACGTGGACAAGCAGTTAAACCACGAAGAAAGTGGTTAAAGGTCGTGGGAGAACGGTTTCAGGCACGATGAAAACGTGTTTGTAACCGTCTCTTTGGCCGCGGCAGTCTATACTGCCACGCCAACAGCCGCGACAGGGTTGGCTGCCGCGGTCAAAGGGAGGACACTTGATCAGTTATTTTTGCCCCATTTTTGCTGTGGTGCACTTCTACCCCTATAAATACCCCCCTATGCATGAAATACAGGAGGGAGAGCAGATTTGAGCAGAAGAGACTTGAGCTTTTGGAGATTTAGAGGAAGAAAGAGAGAATTTTCACCCTTTGACAAGCATCATTTGGTGATTCCTAGAGATCTAGCTCAGACTTGATCTTTGGAAGAGTGAATATCTTACATCGATAAGATATTCGCTTCAAATCCATACTTCGATAAACGAAGGAAGGATCTCAAAACAACCTCACGATCTTCGAATCGGTGGTCCACGAGCCAAAGCACTCCCGGCACAGGCAAAGTCCCACGAAAGCAGCATTCGATAAACGAATTCTGTGTTATTTTCTTCAAGAGTTGTAATTTTTCTTATTTTTAGTTGTAATTCTCTGTAATCAAAAGAAGATTAATGGAATCATCAATGAAGACAACTTTTGCTGAAAACAAACTGGCGACCACAGTGGGAGCCAGCGGCCTCGCTGCCGAGGCCGCCGTGTCGCAGCCGATAAAGATTATCGTTACTGAAGAGATCGAATACGAATTCGATCAGGCCAAATTCGAGGAATACTTGTCATCCTCATCCGCAAAATCTTCCTCGTCCCGTAGGTGCAGGAAGATTTCTTCTCCTAAGAAAGCTTACAAGTCCACGACGCCTAAGAAGGCCGCAGATGAAGATTCTTGCCCAATTGTTGCTGAAGAATCTGTCTACAACACTTCTGCTCCAAAAGACTCCGCCCCCAGTAAGGAGTCCTTGATGGATAGTTCCCCGGTGTTGACGAAGAGAGCTCGTCAAAGACAGCGTCAACGACGTGCTCGACAACTGGCTAAGGCCATGCAACAAACTGATGGGGTCCACTACTATACGGACCTAAAGTCCAGGAATCAAAAGGTGGTTCAGTTGCCTCAAAGACAAGATAACCATGTTTCTGCGAAACTTACAAAGGAAGAATGGACCCTAGTCAAAAGGGCTCGTTCAACCCTGAAGGAACGGATTCAACGGCGTAAGGTAAAAGCCGCTCGTGCCCGTGCACTTCGTCAACAAGATCAAAAGAACAAGAAGGAAATGGTGTCTAAAAAAACACCAAAAAATTGTAAAATTTGGGTTCCCAAGACTAAAAATACACAGAAAGTACAGAACGATACAGTCTGCAACCGCGGCAGCACAAACTGCCGCGGCAACGTTTTCGACCGCGGCAGTCAAAGCTGCCGCGGCAATCTGCTCAACCGCGACAGTTCTGACTGCCGCGGCACTTTAAGTGGCCGTGATGTTCATCGTCGTCACCAGACTGTATCTGTGGTTCCATCTACACCAAATCCTGGTCCTTCTACTGCAACAGCGTCTGCTTCATCACCAGTGAAACCCTGGGTTAGCCCAGACTTGTCCAAATTCAAAGTTACAATGGCGGATCGCCTCGGTCCTTTAGCTGATGATCGAGGCAAAGCCCCAGTCAAAGAAAATCCAAGTCCAGCAAACAAACCCTTGGTGGTTTCTTACACAGGGGGTCGCAAACACCCACCGGTCAGAATTAACCCGGTCCAAGACAAGAGAATACCAGTTCATGATCGTCTAGGACCCGTGAAGACTCCACCCCCGCAAGAGGGTGTATTTAAAAATTTAACCTTGGATCGCCCAGGAGCGAAGAATAATCGTCCTGCGCATGATAACAAGGTTCGCAAACCAAAGATAGGTTGCTCAAATCACGGTAGTGATGAGCTGTACTATCAGGACAGTAAATCAAGAAAAAGGAATGTCCGAGAAGATGAATCGCATTGCACATGCGAGAGACTCTCAAAGCGGTATTGACAGAATGCGGTTGCTCACAAACTCCAAAACGAGTTTCTGTATTCCAAAGACTTTCAACTGAAACGTCAAATCCCAAAGTTAGACGTTTCAATCAGAGAAAACCTGCAAGATGGCAGGATGAATTCCCTGAGGTCACTATTAACATGACCGGCAGAGGAAAACAACAGTTAGTCAACCCAGACCCTGAATTCTTTTCAGAAGGAAGAGTTGAGCAGGGTCTTTCTAAAAGAATGGAGCAGTTACGACGGAGGGCCCACCGACGCCCGAACTACAAGAGAATGCACGAAGGTTTATCATCAGAAGACGAATTGTCAGATAATTGTTCTGCGGTCGCTTCAGATGATACTACATCCAGTGTGGGGCGAGCGAGAGAATCATTCGCCATCACGCCAGACCTGTTAGCTCAAATTCTGCAAGAAGCGTTGGCCAAACAACGCGAGGAAATCAGAGCTGAAATCAAAATGGAGATGGAGTTGACAATGCAGCAAGTACGAGATCTCCAGGTTCAACAAAGTCAACCGGAATCGAGCCAAAAGGCAGAATCCAGCAAACGCAATGCCAAACCTGTACAAATAGCTGAGAATGATGATAAAGAAGATGAAACTATCTTCGACGATCCTCCTCTCGATAAAGACGATTCTGGAAGCGGTCCGGTTAAATCAACTACTCAAATTCTCTTGAAGAAGAGTGAGGAAGAAGATAAGAAGATGCATGATCTTGAGAGTAAAGTCAATGCTCTGATGACGGCCCAGGAAGTGAAGAAAACGGGCATTCCATACCCGTACCCGAGGGAGTGGGATTTGATTCCTTATCCCCCAAAATATAATTTGATTAACTTTACTCCTTTTGATGGCAGGGGTTCACCAACTCAACACTTGATTTATTTCAAGTCACATCTTGGCGCGATATCAGGAAATGAAGCCCTGATGGTTCGGTCATTCGTAGGAACCCTACGCGGGCCTGCCTTCGATTGGTACCGACGCTTGAAACCCGGAAGCATCACCAGCTGGAGAGATATGGAAGAACTGTTTCTCACCAACTTTTTCGACGATGACACAGAAGTTTCCATTGGTTCGTTGTTGGACGAGAAGCAGAAGAACGGGGAGTCGGTCGACGTGTTTGTCAAACAATTCCGGAACAAAGCGGTGAACTGCAGAGATCCACTCACCGAAGAATTCATCCTACAGACATGTCACAACAACTTGTCTTTGGATGTGCTGGAGATAATGGGGGTTGTACCCTCTAAGACCTGGAAGGAGTTGAAGGTCAGAGGTGAGCAAGCTGAACGGTTTCTCAAGAGGAGGAATTTGGAGAGAGGTCAGTCACCAAATAATAATCAAAATCAGAAGCAGAACTTCAATCCTCGAGGCAGAGGAAGAGGGTCGGGACCCGCTGTCGATGCGCATCAAACGTCACAGCAGCCGCCACAACCGCAACAGTCGTCGTTCCAATTGGCACCGAATCAGAGTCAACAACCACAGAAGCAATTTAAGCCATCGGAACCCAGATTCCCAAAGGAGTATTCGTTTAAAGACGATGAGGTCCCAATTATCTTTAAATACCTGCTGGATAATAATAAGATCAAACTTCCACCGGTCACAAACCAAGAAGAAGCAAAGAAGGTTAATGACCCGAAATACTGTGCGTATCATAGGAGGGTCCACCATCCCACTAAGGCGTGTTATGTCTTGAAGGACAAAATACAAACCTTAATCGATGTGGGTATTGTGACACCAAAGCCGAAGGAGAAGAAGGTGGGCGCGAATGCGGTCTCCATTAGCTTCGGATCAGTTCCCTTATCCTGGTTTCAAGCCGAGACAGTGCCAGAGGTAAAGATGCAAACTATCAATGATGATCCTCATGGACAGCGCCAAAAAGGGTTAGTATCACATACGGCCCCTAACGGCGAAATCCTGTGGGTTCATCCGGATCTGATCGAAGATGAACAGTGGACGACATCCACGTCAAAGAAGAAATCAAAGGGCAAAGGAAAAGAGAAGTCCTGTTACGGAGCCTCGGCAATTCCTGAGAAGAACGATGAGGAGATAACAGCTCTACCACTTTCGGATGAAGAGCAAGAAGTTTTCGCGACAAGGGGTGGGAATGAATACCATTACCAGTATCCTGAAGCTCCTAATCCTAATGGTAAAACTTTGGCAGAATTGGGGGTGGATACGACCCCACCCGTAGCAACCGAGATACCTCAGAGAGCTGTTAAGCAGAAAGAAAAGGAACCTCAACCCAAAGAAGTTCAAATTCCGAAGCAATCTCGTTTCAATAAACCAATTGGACGAGACAAACCGGAAAGTTCAAATGCTCCATACCGGTTCGACGTCATGACTCAGTTAGCCAATATCCCAACAAGGATCACACTGTACGAGTTATTGCGCCTTTCGAAGGAAACCAGGATAGCATTGCAAGAAGCCTTGGCTGATTCTGAGGTATTCCTCACTCAGATCAAACCAACTCCTGAAGAGCCAGAGTCGTCGGTGCAACATTGTAATCTGGCAGCCACCAAATTCCCTTGCATAGCGTTCACAAAAGAAGATATGCAAGTCAGGAACTCAAAACATGACAGACCGCTATATTTCACAGGGTATATCGGTTCGAGCATGGTCAACCGGATTCAAGTCGATCCGGGTTCCGCTGTTAGCATCATGCCACTCCGGTTGATGTACCACCTCGGGATTCCCGCCAGCAAGTTAGCCTCAACGGGAACTGTCATTTATGGATTCAACACTAGCGGATCAAGACCGTTAGGAAAAATACGGGTGAAGTGTCAACTCGGAGAGCTGAAGTCTGAAGTCACCTGCTATGTGATCGATGCAGAGACTTCCTATAACTTGCTGTTGGGTCGTCCATGGATCCACAGTAATCTTATAGTTCCCTCCACTCTCCATTAGTGTTTGAAATATATCGACACTAATGAGGAGGTTAAGACGGTGGTCGCGGATAAGCAACCATTCAAGGGGTTAGAAAATTATTTTACTGACTCCCTTCTATATGGTGCTGAGTCCGAAACTGAACCATCGGCCCATGGCACAGACAGCGGAGATGAAGCTGATACCGAAGCCGGGATCGATTATAGTGAAGGTCTTGTATTAAATGACATTGAACCTCTTGTAATCGATCTTGACGGTGATGAATCGTCGGATGAAAGTTGTAATTGGCAACTTGCCGATGAAATAATAAAGAATGATTTAGAGTATTCGCCTTGTCTTAATGATGTAATGCAGGAATTGTATAATAATCCTAATCTACACATGCCAATTCGTTCGTCCTGCACGGCAACGAAATATCTGCAAAATTCAGCCGGGACAACGGTGATCCTACCTGCAAAGACAGGGGGTGAGAAAGAAATAATCTTTGGAAAAGGGAATCCATCCCCAGCCCCTAGTCTTTTCTTGGACAGCGACTCAGATGATGAAAAGCCTGGGTGGCATTTCTCTCGGTATAGTTGGCAAGCTAATGATTACATGGAGAGGCAAGGCTATGACCTCTCGCTTGGTGAAGGTCTTCATTTTGGTCAAGGAGTTAGGGTTCCACCCCGTTCTACTTATGTACCAAAAGGAAAACCGGATAATTATTATAGTCATAATAGAGGTCTGGGTTATAATTCGTCATCTGATGATGAAGATTGCCAACAGATCATTAGCCAATTAATAAATGGAAGCGGGCATTCATCCGATACTTCAATGTGGGACTCTGACACGAGCATCGGAGAGAGATTCAAAGCCTTAATGTCGAACATGGCGACAGTTGATCCTTCTACAACTGAAGAAGACGATCAGTTGCCTATTTGGGAGGACCCATGGATGCATTACATGAATATCCAATATGGCGACCGATTTGAACAAAGAGAACCTCCGACTGAGGATGAAGTGGTCCAAATTAATATGGGTGACGAAACTAATCCGAAACCTATATTTATCAGTGGTGACCTTCCACCGGACGAGAAAGAAGAGTTAATCGCCCTCATTAGAGAGTATATCGACGTTTTTGCTTGGAATTACGAAGATATGCCAGGACTCGATCCGAACGTAGCAATGCACACCCTCAACATAAAATCGGATGTCAAACCTGTCAAACAACAGCAAAGACGGTTTCGTCCGCAAATT
Source organism: Asparagus kiusianus (assembly GCA_022839385.1). NCBI lineage: Eukaryota > Viridiplantae > Streptophyta > Magnoliopsida > Asparagales > Asparagaceae > Asparagus > Asparagus kiusianus. Next base: position 8,198 of record BQKN01055701.1, read on the forward strand.
ATGGAGGCAATAGAAGCTGAAGTCAAGAAATTGATCGACTCAGGTTTTGTCAGAGAAGAACAACATCCTGAATGGCTAGCTAATATTATTCCAGTTCTCAAGAAGAACGGAAAAATTAGAATCTGTATCGATTTCAGAGATCTGAATGCCGCCTGTCCTAAAGATGACTTCCCCCTACCAATTACGGACGTCATTATTGACAATACTTGCAGATTCGAGAGAATGTCATTTATGGATGGTTTCTCAGGATATAATCAGATCAAGATGCACCCAGATGATGAAAAGCATACGGCATTCAGAACACCCATGGGGGTCTTTTGTTATACTGTTATGCCTTTTGGTTTAAAAAATGCGGGCGCCACGTACCAACGAGCAATGACGAAAATCTTTCAAGAGCATCTTAGGAAGAACGTCGAATGCTATGTTGATGACCTGGTCGTTAAAAGTCGTGATAAAAAAGACCACATTAAAGATCTGAAGACGATGTTTGATCTTATGAGAACTCATCAGTTAAAGATGAACCCGACTAAATCCTTCCTAGGAATGTCGAGCGGTAAATTTCTCGGATTCGTCGTCACCACAAAAGGTATTCATATTGATCCTGATAAAGTGAAGGCGATAAATGAGCTGCAACCCCCGAGAAATCTTAAAGAACTCAGAGGATTGCAGGGTCGATTGGCATATATCCGTCGGTTTATATCAAATCTGTCCGGAAAATGTCAACCATTCTCTAAACTTGCAAAGAAAGGTGTGTCATTCATTTGGGATGAAGCGTGTCAAAAGGCGTTCGAGGATATTAAAGCATATCTAGCGAACCCACCTATTCTCGTTGCACCAAAATCGGGCAGACCGTTTCTGATTTATGTCAAAACGACGAGTCATTCGTTAAGTGCATTACTTGCACAAGACGACGACAACGGTCACGAACAAGCAGTATATTACTTGAGTCGCACATTGGTAGGAGCTGAATCTCACTATCCGATGATCGAGAAGGAATGCCTTGCATTAGTGTTTGCCGTCCAGAAAATGCGACACTATTTAGTGGGGCAGACGATTTATGTCATCTCCAACATAAATCCTGTCCGCGTATTCATGACCCAGCCGGCTTCTATGAATTGGCATTTAGCCAGATGGGCCTTACTCTTATCGCAATACGACTTGTACTTTAAGCAACAAAAATCAGTTAAAGGGCAAGCTATTTGCGATCTTCTAGCAAAAAATCCTACGAAGGATATAGTCGAATTATATGACGATCTGCCAGATGAAACTCATGAAGTCAATACTACTTCACATCAACAAGTGTGGCAGTTATACTTCGACGGGGCCTCCCGCGCAACCAATGTGGCAAGCGCACCCGGATGTTCTAAAATCTCCTCAGGAGTGGGGGTCGTTTTAGTTTCCCCGGAAAAGCATGTCTTGCCTAGAGCATATTCGTTGACCGGACCATGTTCTAATAATGTGGCCGAATACAACGCGTTAATAATTAGACTCAATTTTGCCAAAGAGCTGGGGGTCGAATACCTTGAAGCTTTTGGGGATTCTCAACTGGTAGTGAATCAAATACGAGGAGAGTATGAAGTCAGAAGTCCAGACCTGATTCCATACCATCAGGTGGCTATTGAGATGGCAAACTCATTTGAAGGATTTTTCATTGAGTACGTTCCACGTCTCCAAAACACGTATGCAGACGCATTGGCGGCATTGTCAGTATCATTGGCTCAACCTCCCGAAACAGAACAATTGATTACAGTGAGGACTCACCAGCTTATCGTTCCAATCTACGACTCGGATGTTAAAGAAGCATACTCAACAGCAGTTGAACCCGAAGTTCGAGATTGGCGCTTTCCCATTATCGACTACGTCCTACATGGTATATTGCCTGAAGATGTAAAAGAAAGGGAATCGATTCGGTGAAGAGCACCGAGATTTTACTACAACGCCACAGCACAAATGTTGTATCGACGATCGTACGACGGTCTTCTACTCCGTTGCTTATCCGGCAAAGAAGCGGAACAAGCACTCAAAGAGGCGCATAATGGAATATGCGGTGCGCATCAGCCCGGTCCTAAACTCTGTGATCGACTTAGAAGAATCGGGTATTATTGGCCAACTATGGTAAAAGATGCAGTTGACTACGCACGGCGATGTGAAGCGTGTCAGTTACATGCAAATTATATGCACCAACCTCCCGAGTATTTACACCCATCGGCGACGTCGTGGCCATTCGAAACTTGGGGCATGGATATTGTAGGTCCTATTTTCCCACCTTCGGTTAAAGGGGACCGCTTTATTTTGGCAATCACCGATTACTTCTCGAAATGGGCAGAAGCAGTTCCACTTAGAGAAGTAAAGACAAGTGATGTCATCAAGTTTATCAAACACCATGTTATATATCGGTATGGTATTCCAAAGCGAATAGTGCATGATAATGGTCCTCAATTCGTCAACAACGCATTCATCAAGTTCTGCGGTAAATTCGGGATTAAGGACGTTTCATCGACGGCTTATAACCCTACGGCTAATGGATTGGCTGAAGCTTTTAATAAGACTATCATCAAAATTCTGGCAAAATTGGTGAAAACCAATAAACGAGATTGGGACGACAAACTCGGCGAAGCCCTATGGGCTTATCGCACAACCGTCCGTACACCAACCGGAACAACCCCATATGCCTTAACATATGGATGTGAAGCTGTTCTGCCATTGGAAATACAAATTCCTTCTCTCCGCATCGCTCTCGCAACGAGAATGACGACAGAAGAACATCATCAGAAACGTCTCGAAGAGTTAGAGATGTTAGACGAAAAGCGCTTGGAAGCTCAGCAACAGATCGAGTTTTATCAGGCCAGAATTTCTCGGACTTTTGATAAAAGGGTCCGACGACGAAGTTTTAAAGAAGGAGATCTGGTTCTTGCTGTCCGAAGACCTATGATTCTTACTTCCAAGAAGAAAGGAAAATTTGAACCCAAATGGGAAGGACCGTTTGTAATAGAAACAGTCTATTCAAATGGTGCATACCGTCTGGTCACTCAAGATGGCAATAAATTGATGATGCCAATAAATGGGAAGTTCCTGAAGAAGTATTACCCATAATATATTCAGGATAACCTGTGTAAAACGGGAAGTTCTTAGAAAATCCTATACAGGATATTTTAGGATAACCCAGTATCAGTTGATTATTCCCAATGAAAAATGATCATGTGAATAATCCATTCTTAATTATGATAAAAATGATTAAGATCTTTTTATTACTTTTGTTGAGATGAGATTTAATAACAATGAATCTTCCCTCACAAGACACTGTAACGCAATCATGGAAGGGGAACTCGATGATTCGTAACCCCACACCATGGAACCTCCACCAATCAGATTAACCAAAAGATATCGATCTGTCGAATTCTTATGTTTAAAATCAAAGTTACCCACCAAGTAGTTTGTACGAATCAACAAACTCATTGTTATTTGTACCCTATTCCTACTCGTCGTTCGGTCAAACCTTACTACAGTTAGGACCAAAACCAAAATCCCCTCTCGATTCGTTCCATGAACGAGAGGTCCACAAATGGAGTGATCAAACCTTTAAACAGTTAGGATCATCTCAAAACCCCGACTTGGTCAAACCTTCTTACAGTTAGGACCAAAGCCAAAGTCCCCTCTCGATTCGTTCCATGAACGAGAGGTCCACAAACTGAATAATCAAACCTTATGACAGTTAGGGTTATTCAAGCCAATTCGGATTCTTTAAGTGGAGATCCCACTTTGAGTTTCCTTTGCATCAGGAGATAGAATATAAAATTCTTCCTCTCCGATTTTGGGTTTATCTCTACCAACAAACAAGAGACAAGGAAACGGAATGTGAAATTATTCCTTTCCAATTCTGGGTTATCTCTACCAACAAACAAGAGACCAGGAGATAGGATATAAAATTCTTCCTCTCCGATTCTGGGTTTATCTCTACCAATAAACAAGAGACGGGGAAATGGGATATGAAATTATTCCTTTCCAATTCTGGGTTTATCTCTACCAACAAACAAGAGACGGGGAAATGGGATATGAAATTATTCCTTTCCAATTCTGGGTTTTTCTCTACCGGCAAACAAGAGACTCTGAACTGGAGTATCCAAGTTCTTCCTTCACAAACTCAATTTCGTTTTCATACATAGAGAACGAGACCTACTTACACTTTAAAATCCATGTCCTTCATACATGGGGGATGTTATCTCTATCCTTTATTAGAGATAAGTCTACATCTAACACATGTAGCCTATACATTCAACGCTGTAGTTTAAAGTCTAAAAGAATTTAAGTCTTTTAGCTCAACGTTATATGTAAAACGGACTTAGATAATTCACATACTAGCCCGATTCAAACGGTAATAGGTAAAGGCATATCAAATCCGTTGATGGCTGAGGATTTGCCAAAAATCCTATAAGTATTATGGTTATTTATCCCAAACAAAAGTGAATAATCATAATAAAATTCAAAATTTCAATGGACAAGAAAGTTCACTATATTAACCAAAAGAGTTCAAACAAAACAGCATAAAAAGAAATGTTTTCAAGATTACAATAACTTGTAATGGCGAAGTTCATCTTCTAATTGGGAAAGCTTTGTGGCATAAGCCAGTTCAAGCTCAGGTATCAGATTGGCTTTAAACTTCCTTTCATCGATACTTTGAATTCTGGCCATCTCTTGTTCCTTGTCAGCGAAAATCTTGTCCTGAAGATTCAGCTGTCGGAGTGTATCCACCTCAGCTCGAGTTACCTCCGCTAGATCAGATTCCAAAGTCTCACAAGCATCCCTAGCTTTGGAAAGTTGCTCCTCTAATTGGGCTATCTCTGCTCGACGTGATTCCAAGTCACGATACAGGTCTGCCTTAATTTGCGTCTTCGTGGCAGCGCTCACCCGGAGCTGATTAATGCAAGTTTTCAGCATTTGAAATTCAGATTCAGCGGATTTTTGAGATTCACGCCACGCTTGCAATTTCAGATCCATTTGGGAAGCAATGTACGAGGACGCGCCATTAACACGAAAATTCTGCAACTGTTCGATATGTTGTTTAAAATCGACTAAGTAAGCTTCAATTGAGTCGGATAGTTCAACACATCCGTGTGCTCTGATTCCTGATACATGATGATCGAGAGATTTCTTAAAATGCTCAAAGGAGAAACCTTTAAGGAGAATCCGATCAATCACGATATTTAAGAACAAGGCAAAGCTTTGGACGTCAGCGCAAATGACAGTTGTGTCCGGATCTTCATCCGTTAATAAAGCTTGAATGCGATCAGACAATGATAAAGGAGCTACAAAATGAACAGATGAAAAGAATTTAAGATATACAAGCCTGTGTATAACAGCGAACGGAAGCATATTAAGTTCGTTAGAGAATATCATAATTGGGTTACCTTGGCTTGGCAAGACTACAGCGGGTTCTACAACAACTGCGGCTTGCTCAGAAATGACACTCGGCTGTTGATCAACTACTTCAGATATTGGTTCATCTGAAGCCCCTAATGACTCTGGATCCGGAGCTATAAATCCGTGAGGGACAATTTCTATAAAAGAGAAAGGGATGAATCAGTATTCTACTCTATTAATTTGATTCCGAAATGCATCAAAGATGAGACGTACCAAGTTGAGGTGAAGTTACGGGAGGTTGCTCTTCTACGGTAACCTTTGACCCTCCCGTTTCATGAATAGCCGAGGTCGGATCGGAAGTTATAACGGGTTCAACGTCAACAACATCAGAAGTTGGAGGAACAGTAGGTGGTGGTTCAAGTGCAGCTGGAGGGCCTGCCAAAAGTATAAAACCCAAACCTTCAGGTTGATCACATTCACCAAAGACGGTAGATGCATCAACTTCACTTGTTGGTCCTACGTCTAAAATTCTTATTTCAGTCATAAAAAAAAATGATGACGAGAAATACAACTTAATTAAGGGTTTAAGTCCGAGGGTACGTACCTCCTGATGTACCTACTTCAGCTGAATCAACTCGAGTAGTTGGTCCTGCAGTAGCGGAGGGAGCCGGAGCTGACAGTATATCGGAGATTTTCTGGTGTGCCTCATCGGAGATATCAAGATCAAAATCACGTTCATCAAAATCTCCGACACCCATATTATAGGTAAGTTCTGTGTCTCTCGGTTCATTGGCAGGCACGTCTGTTAAGCGGAAGGGTCCGTCAATACATATGCAAGGAATATAAGGGAATCAAGACAAACAAAACCAAGATTACCTTCAACAGCGGGTATAGGTTCAGCGGCGCTACTACTCATACTCACCTCCTTTAGTTTGACTAAAAGGAGATAAAGCGCACAAGTTAGTAGGAGAGGAACACGTTCCGATTCATCTATTTTCCGAAAATATCTTCCAAATGAAAAAGCACATGTACTTGTCTCGGTAGTTTGAGAGATTGGTGCAACAACCGGAGGAATGGTGGCGTCCACATTGATGGGTCCTTCACTCATTGCTTGGTGTACTTGCTGAGTGAAGCCGGATTCATCAACGTCCATCAAACCTGGAGAAGAGGATTCTGGCATGATTTCCCCTTCTTCTTCTGACTCAACTGCAATAATGAAAAGAATGAATAAAATTCTAACTTCAAAAGATAAGATGACGAAGAGGAAACAATAAAGTGAGTTTACCTCTCTCATCAACTGGAAGGTTCTGGAGGATTTCCTCTTCACGTAAAGGAGAAAGTCGGCGTTCCCGATGAGCAGCCTTCTTAATCCTCTTTGACAAACGAATATCCCCGGAAGCTTCCGAACTTTCATGGCGAACTTTGGTCCGCAATTCAGTTCCTTGAGCAGGGTGGGGTTGAACTTCAGAAGGAACAGAAGACCGAAACCTCTTTCTACTCAGGAGCGGGGCAACTTGTTCTTCTTCTTCTTCTGTTTCTTCCTCTCCCACGGGCCATTTAATGGTCATCTTATTGGAAGACGACAAAGGAATATCCTTTTCCATCATTCGTACACCTCTTGAGGGAACACTTGGTGATTGAGGAGAAGATGCCCGACGAGTTCGGTGAGCCACAGGAGAAGAAGGAATGTCGGCCTCCCCTCCACCTCGCGTTTCATCCTCTTCGCTGGAAGTGTCAAAGTCGTCGCTTTCTTCAGAGTCAACCACTTGTTTTCCTTTGCGGGAAGACATAGCGGGCTCCTTTCCTTTTCCAGATACAATTCTCCGAACCATAGCTTCAGATTCTAGTTCGGAAATCTTTTTCTTTGGGACAGGAGTGTTGGCAGCTAAAACCCATCGACAATAAAGAAAAGTCAAAAGAATATCGGGTTCAGCGACAGGCAAGCTAAATTGAGCTCCTGTACATCCAGCAACATTCCAAAACCAAGCTCGCACTCCATCAATGAGGCCTCCGCAGTTTATCAACCACTTATTGGAATTCCCAACGTACAGTTGATCATAGCCGAATTGTCGCGCAAAACGACAAGGAAAATAAGGCTCAATCCTGCAGAGATTCTTCGATCGGAAAACATTATAACCTGGTCGAATGTTCATAAGCCAATGAAAGCTACCCATGTCGAGAGAAGTCCTGTTGGCCCCAGGTATTTCCTCATCAACGAGTGTGTCATTATATGCGCCAGAAAATCGAGGGAAACATTTGTAGAATTCCCAGTACTTGGCATTCTTGAACTGCTTCACTCGTTCGGCCCACGATCGAGAAGGATATAACCACTTACATCCTTCTAAAAGCTGTAGTAAAGGGATCTCTGGATCAGACACGTCGGGTGCTGACATCATGTCTGACCGATGGAGAACTAGCCACGTCATTAAATATGTGTAGGGTAACTCAACACTTGACAAGGGAATCTTGGTTGAAGGCTCCGCACCCACTTTTGTAAAAGTGTTGGCTAAAATACGCAAACCGCTATGAAGGGCAGCAATCATGGCGGAGAGAAGAGATAACCTACCTCCGACGGCTAATTGTACGGCGGGAAAAAGAACTTCAAGAGGAAGCGCCTCAGAAGATTGATGCGGCACTACACATTTCTTTAGCCATATGGCCAGATAACCAGAAAGAAGAGTCGCAGGCTTCATTCTCTTGGTGGATTGCCATAAGAAAGTACTGAACTTGGTGCCTCTAAGAAAACCGCCCTCAGACGACTCAGTTCTATAAGACTGAGCGTTAATCTTCGTAATCAGACCATTAACTTCAGAAGGAGTCAGAATTGGTGATTCACAGACAGCTTCACCGGTCGAACTCTCGAGATTCTGAAACAAGTAGTCGGCAAACTGTTTCAAACTGACCCGAGCTGCTTTCTTACTCTTTACTTCGATCTTGGCTATCGCTATTTGGTAGTGACAAGTCAATTCCCAAAGAATATCATAAGCAGGAGAGCCAGCCTTCTTCATCGCCATGAGTCGACGATTGTTGGGAAAATATTCTTGATAAGGAGTATTCCCCAATGGTAATCCGGATACCTTCATCATTTCATGGAGTGGAAGCCCTAACTCCCCATACTTGGTAAGAAATGTATTGGTCTCCGGAATATAAGATTCGAATAAGGCAAGGAAGTGATCTACACTTACGGGGAGACCATACATGCTGGCTCGAATCGGAACGTGTAATCCCAAGTTCTTTAACTCTTGATCCCAACGATTGAGTACGTAGTCAGTCAT
>BQKN01055702.1:0-10678 GCA_022839385.1 Asparagus kiusianus
GCTTCGTCACTCGATGGTTCGTTGATTTGTCGAATCACCGTGTCGAGCTGTGTTGTGGGACCTATAGGCAATTTTATACGCCTACAGATACCCCCTCCAAAGTATTTCAGCCTCGTTCTTTTATAGAAGAGTCTGGAATATTTTGGATATGATTGTCCCAACCTTCAGTCGGTGTAGCGGGACTTTGGAATGGCTTCTGTTCTGGATTCCTTCAAATTCCTTCAGGCTATTCGGTGCTTTGTCGAACGTCTATGAGGATTCCGGTGCTGCATTTATTGTCTGACCGTTGTCGGAATTTGAACTTGAAGTCGATTCTTGATTTCTTGATTTTTTAGCTCGAGTTGGTTGCTTCAACATAGAACTAATCATCGATTGACGGCGTCGTCCGGCGTTTGAGCTTCATTGCGACGCGTTGTCCGGCGTCCAGGCTTCATTGTGATGCGCTGTTCGACGTTTGACACAGTTTATACTCGTACGTCTGCTGGAGTAGACACAGTTTAAGCTCTTAAGGTATTGGAGCGTGACGGATACTCGAGTCACAAGACCAATCCATAGAATTGATGCGTCAATGACTTGTACTTATAGAATTTTTGGCAAATTCTCAGCCATCAACGGATTTGATGAGCCTTTACCGACTACCGTTTGAGTCGGGCTAGCATGCGGATTGTTTAAGTCCGTTCGCATGTAACGTTGCGCTCAGAGATTGAATTCTCTGAGACTTCGTGCTATGATGTCGAATACATAGACTTTACCATTTGTTACGGGAATAGGCTACCCGGCGACGCGTGTTAGGCGTTGACTTTAGGATTTTTGGCTAACCCCCAGCCTTAAACGGATTTAATTAGCCTTTACCGACTACCGTTTGAGTCGGGCTAGCATGCGGATTGTTTAAGTCCGTTTCGCACGTGACGTTAGGCTAAAAGAGTTAACCCTTTTAGTGCTACGATATTGAATACATAGACTTCGTCTTTCTCCTGTGAAAAGATTAAACAGCAACGTGTATGAGACGTTGACTTAGGATTTTTGACAAATCCTCAGCCTTCAACGGATTTGACGTGCTCTTACCGATTACCGTTTGAATCGGGCTTACATGCGGATTGTTTAAATCCGTTCCGCATGTGACGTTGTGCTAGAGGAATGAACTCCTTTAGACTTTGTGCTACAACTTCGAATATGTAGACTTTACCATTATTATGGGAATAGGCTACCCAGCAACGTGTATTAGACGTTGGCTTATCCCTTCTTAGGCTTCGGGATAAAGGTCCCCAGAATCGAACTCTGGTATCTTTTTCAATCGGAAAAAGACTAAACCGGCGACGCGTGTTAGGCGTCGACTTATCCTTTCTTAGGATTCAGGATGAAATTCCCCATGCGTGTGAGGCATGGATTTTGGTGTTATTAATAACAGCCTGCCACAATGTTGAATATGCAGACGGGTGTTCTTTTTAACGGTTAAGAACTAACCGGCGGCGCGTGTTAGGCGCAGACTTATCCTTTCTTAGGTTTCAGGATAAAATACCCCAGAATCGAACTCTGGTGTCTTCTTCTGCGGAGAAAGACTAAACTGGCCGTACGTATTAGGCGCAGACTTATCCCTGCTTAGGATTCGGGATAAACTTCCTAGGATGAGTCCAAGATTGATAAACTCTTGGAAAAGGTTGGTGTGGGGAAGGAAGAATTTTATATTCTATTCCTAATTTGAAAAGGAGACTCGAGGTGGGATCTCCACCCCCAGAATCCGGAAAAGTAAAACTAAGAGTGGGATCTCCACTCCGAGAATCGAAGAGATTCGGATAACCCTAACTGTCGGAAGATTTGATTATCGAACTAAAGATGAATTTCTTGTTTATCGAGAGTGAATTGTGGTTTTGGTCCTAACTGTAGGAAGGTTTGACCAAGCGGGAGTTTGAGATGACCCTAACTGTAGGAAGGTTTGATCACTCGACTTGAAAGCGGACCTCTCGTTCATTGGAGGAATCGAGAGGGGATTTTGGTTGTGGTCCTAACTGTAGGAAGGTTTGACCAAGTGGGGGGTTTAAAACGATCCTAACTGTAAGAAGGTTTGATCGCTCGATTTGTGGGCCTCTCGTTCATTGAAGGAATCGAGAGGGAATTTTGGTTTTGGCCCTAACTGTAGGAAGGTTTGACCAAGCGAAAAAGGAGAGTAAGAGTACAAATCACTGTAAGATGTTGGTTCGTACAAATTACTCAAAGGGGTTTCTGATGTTAAGTGATAAAGACTTAACAAAAACGGGGTTCTGACAATTCGTCAGTGATTTCAAGAGTGTTTAGTGTTTATCACTTTATTCATAATGATCGGGTTATCCCTAAGAATATTATATTTAACATTCTTCCGGGAACTTCCCGTTACATGAATTATCGACCCCCAGCTTTCTTTACAAAACTGGGTGCACGATCGGGTTATCCTTAAGAATACCACGCATGGCACTCTCCAGGAACTTCCCGTGGAAGAAAGGAAATAGTTTATACTCGTATACCTATTGGAGTATTAAGAAGCAGTTTATACTCGTATACTTTTTGGAGTGTCAGGAAGCAGTTTATACTCATATACCGGTCGGAGTTAGGGGATACAGTTTATACTCGTGCACCCACTGGAGTCTTACCGTTCTTGACTGGCTCACTCTAGCGTTATGACGCCGGCTTCAACCAAGGTTTGGATGCTATTTTTGAGTGTAAAGCACGCCTTGGTTGGGTGAAGGATCCTCCTGTGGTATGCGCAGTACTTCGGATCCGCAGTGTTGTCAGCTTCCTCCTGATTCGTGACCGGTGGGAGCTTGATCTTGTTATTTTTAAGGAGCGATTCGAAGATGGCTGGAACATCTTCGTCCTTGAAGGAGTACTCTTTTTGAGGCCTCTGATCCGAAGTTTTCTGTTGTCTCCGGGGCTGCTGTTGTGACGTTTGATTAGCATCGACAGCTGCTACAGGTGTTTTACCCTTACCACGGGAGGCAAAGTTCGAGTTTGGAGGATTGGTCGTCGATCGACTCCTCTCGGCCTTCTTCCTTCGGAGGAAGCGTTCGGCTTGTTCCCCTCGGACCTTCAGGTCTTTCCAAGTATTGGACGGTGTTGTCCCTATTGCTTCCAACACGTCCAATGTGAGGTTGTTGTGGCAAGTTTGGAGGATGAACTCCTCAGTGATCGGGTCCCGGCAATTTAACGCTTTGTTCCGGAACCTTTTGACGAAGGTTTCGACTAACTCCCCGTCCTTTTGTTTCTCGTCGAGCAACGTTCCGATGGATATCCCGGTGTCATCGTCGAAGAAATTGGTGAGGAACATGGTCTCCATATCGTCCCAGCTGCTCATGCTACCTGGCTTGAGGCGGCGATACCAATCGAAGGCGGCTCCACGAAGAGTGCCAACGAATGACCGCACCATCAGAGGCTCATTGCCGGAGATAACACCCAGGTGCGATTTGAAATAAATCAAATGCTGAGTGGGGGAACCTTTCCTATCGAACGGCGTGAAGTTGATCAGACTAAACTTCACCGGATAGGGGATTGAATCCCACTCCCTTGGGTATGGACAAGGAATGCCCGTTTTCTTCACCTCTTGAGCGGACATCAAGGTATTGATTTTGCTCTCGAGGCTTTTGATCTTCAAGTTTTCACTTGTATCTTCGTTGGCATCCTCATTACCACCCCCTGCGTTGATGGGAGGGTCATTGGCATCACGAGCTTCATCCGCATCCGTATGCTCAACTTTCTGAACAACCTGATTACGGTGGCTTGGTTCGCCTTGCTGGTTCCTCAGTGCCTGGAGTTGTTGGTCATGCATCTCTTTCATAGTCTGCATGGCCATCTGCATCTCGAGCCTGAAGCTCTCCTGTTGTTTGGCCATGGCTTCTTCGAGCATCTTGGCCACTTGTTCCGCGCTTATCATGAATGACTCGCGGGGTTCTCCTTCGCTGGATACAGTGTTATCAGACGCAACCGCTGAGCAAGCATCCGATTCCTCATCTTCTGAAGGTGGTCTTGTCCGAACCCTGCCATACGTCCTTCGTGAGATGGCTCCGGACTGCAAACGGGTTAGACGCCGGGATGCATTCATAATCGACTCAAGATCATCCCGTGCCAATGTCCCCTTGTTGGTCATATTAGCGGTGACCCTCGGGAATTCTCCATCTTCAACCACCGCTTTCCTTCGTCAGAAACGCCTGGGCCTTATCTTTGGCGTTCCAGTGCTGAGCCTTTCGAACACCGAAACCCTTTCGGGGACCGTCTTAGTGCAATTACACTGAGACAATACTGCCCGAATGAGTTTGGAATAGGGGCACTGAGTTTCGAGCCTACGAGGACTCCTCTTTCTGGCTCTGTTCGTACCCCCAGCACGATAGTACAACTCGTCAATTCGATCGGAGTAACCTATCGTGTGTTGGCACGATTTCTCAGGTATAACGTTATCATCATCGGATGACAACGTTTCCTTCTGAGAGTGAATTACCTTATTTGGACTTTCGAGAGTCACTCGCCTCGAAACGTGCCTTTGTGGGCGTGAATTCTCAACGGGCTCCCGAACTTCGATGCGCAAGGTAGTGCGCTTGGGTGCCGTGAACTCCTTGTCATGTTGAGGGTTGTGTCGACCCCCAGCATGTTGATTAGTTCGGAGCTGTCTCAGTGGGCCCAAACGTTCTTGGATTGGAGCTTTGCTTCGCTCCTCGGGAAGTGGACCGAGGCGCTCCAAGACTGACTTCTTTTTCTGGGATGGTCTTGCGGGATCTCCCGGAGCAGTTGTGGAAGTCATCGGCGATTTGGATTGATTCGCCGAGAGTTGAATTTTCGAAGGCTGCAGTTGTTGCTCCTTAGTCTGAATCGCCGCTTCAGACTTAGGCCTCCATACTTTGCGAGTTGGTGGCGATTTCTTGGCCACTCCATTCTGCAGCTTCCTACGGGCTTCCTCGACTCGAGCCCGTGCTTGCGCTGATAATACACGGCGCTTGCGAATGCGTTCTTCCAGCGTTGAGCGGTTCCGTTTGACACGGACCCATTCTGTTGTTGGCGGCTTGGAAGAGGCGCCATTCATCTGTTGTTCAGGCTGTTTGCCTCTTTTGCTCTTCAGATCCGCCTTGTAGCGAACTCCGTCAACAGATTCCATGGCCTTTGCGAATTGTTTCGCAAGGCGTTGTCGTTGCCTTTGGCGGGCTCTCTTCGAGAGAGTCACTACGCCCCCTGCGGCAGAAGGGTTGGCCAGAGTAGATCCGACCTGGTTGGAAATTGGAGGGATCTCACCCAATGCGACTTCGGCATTCGGCGGGGCGAGATCTTCGTTGGTGGCTTCAACATCTTCGTACCAACGAAGTTTCCTCTTGGAGGAGAACTTTGGAGACTTGGACTTGCGGGAGGAGGTAGATCCGAACGAGGACGACAGGTACGCCTCGAACTTCTGTTGGTCGAACTCGTATTCGACCTCCTCCACGACCGGGATCGGGATCCGTGGCTGCGACGCGCCGATCTCGTCGGCGAGATCGGTGGCTCCCACTGTGGTCGCCAGATTGTTCGCGGGAAAAATCGTGTCTTTCTTCATTGATATCATTGCCATCTCAATAACTGTTTATCAGTTACAAAGATCTGGTCTTTTTACAAGAGCCGGTTACAATGAAAAATCAAAAATAAGAAAAAGAAAGATTATAAATTTTATCCTTGTTTGCCGAACGAATCGCGAGCTCCTGTTATGCGGTCACTCGCTTTGTGGGTTCTTTGCCTGCGCCGGGGTTGTTTACCGTGGATCACCGCGTGATCTCGATCCGGTCGGATCTACACGATATGACGGGTACTATTCCACCAAGGGAATAATAGCCGGGAGGGATTGTTTCACCAAGGAAACAACCGCTCGATGCTCGGGATCTAAGAACCAAGCTTAGATCCGGAGTGTGATCGTGTAGATCTCAGATCCGATCCTCTCGAACTCCTGCCTTATTTGGCGTTGACGATCGCCGAGTACCGGATCTGGAAGTCCAAGCCTTCAAGCCTTCAAAGTTGAGATCTTTTTTTTTAGATCTGAGTCTTCAATCCTGCAGGGCTTCGCCTCCTCCAAAATCCAACCTCTAAACCAAATGAGCACAAGGCCTATTTATAGGCGCTCAAACCTGTGCCTTGGGCACGGAACAGGGCCTAGCCACCCCTGGGTGGCTCGGCCTGAGCCGAGCCACCTCAGGGTGGCTCGGCTTGGGCCGAGCCACCTTGGGGTGGCTCGGTTCAAAGCCGAGTCCCCTGGGGTTTGGGCTTGTGTTCGTTTCGTGGTTTTCCGGTGTTTCCGGTTCTCCGTTGTTCGGATTTGATTCGGTTTGTGGTTGACTTGGTTTGGAATCGACTTGTTGACTTGATTCCAAATATGGCAGTTAATCCGCTTCTGAGTTCGAGTCCGAAACCGATCTTGATTCGATTGTGGTTCATCCGAGTTCGCTCTTGTTTAGATGACTCGTTGACTCCTCGAACCGTTGGATTGATTCCGCACGCGATTGACATTGTTTGCGTGCAATTTGTTGACCTCGTTGCTTCGTCACTCGATGGTTCGTTGATTTGTCGAATCACCGTGTCGAGCTGTGTTGTGGGACCTATAGGCAATTTTATACGCCTACAGATACCCCCTCCAAAGTATTTCAGCCTCGTTCTTTTATAGAAGAGTCTGGAATATTTTGGATATGATTGTCCCAACCTTCAGTCGGTGTAGCGGGACTTTGGAATGGCTTCTGTTCTGGATTCCTTCAAATTCCTTCAGGCTATTCGGTGCTTTGTCGAACGTCTATGAGGATTCCGGTGCTGCATTTATTGTCTGACCGTTGTCGGAATTTGAACTTGAAGTCGATTCTTGATTTCTTGATTTTTTAGCTCGAGTTGGTTGCTTCAACATAGAACTAATCATCGATTGACGGCGTCGTCCGGCGTTTGAGCTTCATTGCGACGCGTTGTCCGGCGTCCAGGCTTCATTGTGATGCGCTGTTCGACGTTTGACACAGTTTATACTCGTACGTCTGCTGGAGTAGACACAGTTTAAGCTCTTAAGGTATTGGAGCGTGACGGATACTCGAGTCACAAGACCAATCCATAGAATTGATGCGTCAATGACTTGTACTTATAGAATTTTTGGCAAATTCTCAGCCATCAACGGATTTGATGAGCCTTTACCGACTACCGTTTGAGTCGGGCTAGCATGCGGATTGTTTAAGTCCGTTCGCATGTAACGTTGCGCTCAGAGATTGAATTCTCTGAGACTTCGTGCTATGATGTCGAATACATAGACTTTACCATTTGTTACGGGAATAGGCTACCCGGCGACGCGTGTTAGGCGTTGACTTTAGGATTTTTGGCTAACCCCCAGCCTTAAACGGATTTAATTAGCCTTTACCGACTACCGTTTGAGTCGGGCTAGCATGCGGATTGTTTAAGTCCGTTTCGCACGTGACGTTAGGCTAAAAGAGTTAACCCTTTTAGTGCTACGATATTGAATACATAGACTTCGTCTTTCTCCTGTGAAAAGATTAAACAGCAACGTGTATGAGACGTTGACTTAGGATTTTTGACAAATCCTCAGCCTTCAACGGATTTGACGTGCTCTTACCGATTACCGTTTGAATCGGGCTTACATGCGGATTGTTTAAATCCGTTCCGCATGTGACGTTGTGCTAGAGGAATGAACTCCTTTAGACTTTGTGCTACAACTTCGAATATGTAGACTTTACCATTATTATGGGAATAGGCTACCCAGCAACGTGTATTAGACGTTGGCTTATCCCTTCTTAGGCTTCGGGATAAAGGTCCCCAGAATCGAACTCTGGTATCTTTTTCAATCGGAAAAAGACTAAACCGGCGACGCGTGTTAGGCGTCGACTTATCCTTTCTTAGGATTCAGGATGAAATTCCCCATGCGTGTGAGGCATGGATTTTGGTGTTATTAATAACAGCCTGCCACAATGTTGAATATGCAGACGGGTGTTCTTTTTAACGGTTAAGAACTAACCGGCGGCGCGTGTTAGGCGCAGACTTATCCTTTCTTAGGTTTCAGGATAAAATACCCCAGAATCGAACTCTGGTGTCTTCTTCTGCGGAGAAAGACTAAACTGGCCGTACGTATTAGGCGCAGACTTATCCCTGCTTAGGATTCGGGATAAACTTCCTAGGATGAGTCCAAGATTGATAAACTCTTGGAAAAGGTTGGTGTGGGGAAGGAAGAATTTTATATTCTATTCCTAATTTGAAAAGGAGACTCGAGGTGGGATCTCCACCCCCAGAATCCGGAAAAGTAAAACTAAGAGTGGGATCTCCACTCCGAGAATCGAAGAGATTCGGATAACCCTAACTGTCGGAAGATTTGATTATCGAACTAAAGATGAATTTCTTGTTTATCGAGAGTGAATTGTGGTTTTGGTCCTAACTGTAGGAAGGTTTGACCAAGCGGGAGTTTGAGATGACCCTAACTGTAGGAAGGTTTGATCACTCGACTTGAAAGCGGACCTCTCGTTCATTGGAGGAATCGAGAGGGGATTTTGGTTGTGGTCCTAACTGTAGGAAGGTTTGACCAAGTGGGGGGTTTAAAACGATCCTAACTGTAAGAAGGTTTGATCGCTCGATTTGTGGGCCTCTCGTTCATTGAAGGAATCGAGAGGGAATTTTGGTTTTGGCCCTAACTGTAGGAAGGTTTGACCAAGCGAAAAAGGAGAGTAAGAGTACAAATCACTGTAAGATGTTGGTTCGTACAAATTACTCAAAGGGGTTTCTGATGTTAAGTGATAAAGACTTAACAAAAACGGGGTTCTGACAATTCGTCAGTGATTTCAAGAGTGTTTAGTGTTTATCACTTTATTCATAATGATCGGGTTATCCCTAAGAATATTATATTTAACATTCTTCCGGGAACTTCCCGTTACATGAATTATCGACCCCCAGCTTTCTTTACAAAACTGGGTGCACGATCGGGTTATCCTTAAGAATACCACGCATGGCACTCTCCAGGAACTTCCCGTGGAAGAAAGGAAATAGTTTATACTCGTATACCTATTGGAGTATTAAGAAGCAGTTTATACTCGTATACTTTTTGGAGTGTCAGGAAGCAGTTTATACTCATATACCGGTCGGAGTTAGGGGATACAGTTTATACTCGTGCACCCACTGGAGTCTTACCGTTCTTGACTGGCTCACTCTAGCGTTATGACGCCGGCTTCAACCAAGGTTTGGATGCTATTTTTGAGTGTAAAGCACGCCTTGGTTGGGTGAAGGATCCTCCTGTGGTATGCGCAGTACTTCGGATCCGCAGTGTTGTCAGCTTCCTCCTGATTCGTGACCGGTGGGAGCTTGATCTTGTTATTTTTAAGGAGCGATTCGAAGATGGCTGGAACATCTTCGTCCTTGAAGGAGTACTCTTTTTGAGGCCTCTGATCCGAAGTTTTCTGTTGTCTCCGGGGCTGCTGTTGTGACGTTTGATTAGCATCGACAGCTGCTACAGGTGTTTTACCCTTACCACGGGAGGCAAAGTTCGAGTTTGGAGGATTGGTCGTCGATCGACTCCTCTCGGCCTTCTTCCTTCGGAGGAAGCGTTCGGCTTGTTCCCCTCGGACCTTCAGGTCTTTCCAAGTATTGGACGGTGTTGTCCCTATTGCTTCCAACACGTCCAATGTGAGGTTGTTGTGGCAAGTTTGGAGGATGAACTCCTCAGTGATCGGGTCCCGGCAATTTAACGCTTTGTTCCGGAACCTTTTGACGAAGGTTTCGACTAACTCCCCGTCCTTTTGTTTCTCGTCGAGCAACGTTCCGATGGATATCCCGGTGTCATCGTCGAAGAAATTGGTGAGGAACATGGTCTCCATATCGTCCCAGCTGCTCATGCTACCTGGCTTGAGGCGGCGATACCAATCGAAGGCGGCTCCACGAAGAGTGCCAACGAATGACCGCACCATCAGAGGCTCATTGCCGGAGATAACACCCAGGTGCGATTTGAAATAAATCAAATGCTGAGTGGGGGAACCTTTCCTATCGAACGGCGTGAAGTTGATCAGACTAAACTTCACCGGATAGGGGATTGAATCCCACTCCCTTGGGTATGGACAAGGAATGCCCGTTTTCTTCACCTCTTGAGCGGACATCAAGGTATTGATTTTGCTCTCGAGGCTTTTGATCTTCAAGTTTTCACTTGTATCTTCGTTGGCATCCTCATTACCACCCCCTGCGTTGATGGGAGGGTCATTGGCATCACGAGCTTCATCCGCATCCGTATGCTCAACTTTCTGAACAACCTGATTACGGTGGCTTGGTTCGCCTTGCTGGTTCCTCAGTGCCTGGAGTTGTTGGTCATGCATCTCTTTCATAGTCTGCATGGCCATCTGCATCTCGAGCCTGAAGCTCTCCTGTTGTTTGGCCATGGCTTCTTCGAGCATCTTGGCCACTTGTTCCGCGCTTATCATGAATGACTCGCGGGGTTCTCCTTCGCTGGATACAGTGTTATCAGACGCAACCGCTGAGCAAGCATCCGATTCCTCATCTTCTGAAGGTGGTCTTGTCCGAACCCTGCCATACGTCCTTCGTGAGATGGCTCCGGACTGCAAACGGGTTAGACGCCGGGATGCATTCATAATCGACTCAAGATCATCCCGTGCCAATGTCCCCTTGTTGGTCATATTAGCGGTGACCCTCGGGAATTCTCCATCTTCAACCACCGCTTTCCTTCGTC
>BQKN01055704.1:8676-22879 GCA_022839385.1 Asparagus kiusianus
GTTCATACCACGACAAACCACTTCAATTCGCCTATCCTCTCCAACGAGATGGCGGATCCACTAAAGTCGTTCATACCACGACAAACCAATTCATTTCGCCTATCCTCTCAACGAGATGGCGAATCCACCAAAGTCGTTCATATCACGACAAACCAAATCAACTCGCCAATCCTCTTTCAGAGGATGGTGGGTCCCCAAAGTCGTTCCAATCACAACATTCCCTGTCACGTTAACATTAAACCTCTGACACAATCCACTTACCAATCCTCTTCATAAGAATGGTAGGTCCCCCATAGTCACTCCAATCGTGACAAAACCCCCATCAGGTTAATGATCACCTCTGATGATTGGCGCCGTTATTCCTACGAATAACATAGCCTAGATGATAGCCTACTACGCAGCGTGTTATTACTTATGTCAATAGTCACACTCCTACGTCCCTGAACTATTTGGCCTATTCCAGCTATCCTAACATTCTCGTAGGGTAACTGATCGGTAGCGGCTTACCACGCGAGGGCCCCTACAATGATCACACGTCATGTTCTTACATCCCTGACGATTTGATCATCATCTGTCGTCGCCTATTCAGACGGTGACGACTGTTAAGAGCAATTCGGCAGACGACATCTCTGCCGATTCCTCAAGCGATAACTTGCCGAGTGGCAAGTCGAAATTGAGTTCTTCAGTCGGCCACAGGAGCGAACAATTCTCCTCCGCTGCAGGCCGAGTGTTACTCTCTTAATCCCACTGGAGCTACAACGCGAAAATCGGAGTCAACCCAATCCCACGCTGTAAGCAAGTGAGAGCAGAACAAGAGCCCAAAACGACTAAGTTCAGAACAGACAGTCAAGTGCTCAACAAATCCAACTCAAGTGCCAGAACAACACAAACAGGAAGAAAAGGCAGAAAACTATGCATATGAAACGAAAATAAGCAAGAGCTTAAGGCCATTATGGGCCAAAGTTTGCACGCATAAGTTTTTCAAGTTACGGTGCTTGAAGCACCGACTAAGTTGACAAAACAGCAAAAGAAAAGAGGAACAAAAGAACAGATTTAAGCAAACAGAGCATTACAGAAATTTCAACAAGCTAAAGGACCCAATTTTGGTCTTGGCTTTCGCGAGGGCCTTCTCACGATGGATCTTCGCCTTCTCCCTCTGCTGCTGCTGCCGCCTCGCCAAATCTGCTTCACTGTCCTCCTCTTCCTGACGAAGGAGCTGCATTGCCCTCTCCACCTCCCTGGCAGCCTCTCCGAGCTTCCCCGCCTTGCGCGAACGCTCCTGCAACTTCGCCTCGCCGCGGAGAGTGCCGGCGTCCTCAAAGAAAGCCCGGTCCAGGTAGGCGTCCATCCGGTCCAGCACCGTTTGATGCCGCTTTCGCAGACGTCGGAGCTCGGCCTCCTTCGCCAGGATCTGCTTCGTCCTTTCTTCACGCTCGAACAGAAGGCGTAGGGAGATAGGCGGCGGCACGTTGGAGGGATCTTCGTGGACCGCCTCTTCGAGGCGATACATCCACTCCTCCACTCGATGGAGCTCCTGCTCGCAGTTGCGTGCGAGCGAGACATCGCCCGACCGGCGGATCTCCCTTAAGCCCGCTTCCACGAGGGGAAGCACATCATAGTACCGGCCGGCGCCCACCCCGACCTCAAGGGCGACCCCCCGTACCAAGTCCTCCAGCCGCACAAGGGGGACGAACGCTGGGTGAGCCAAGGGATCTGGAACGGAAGACCCTTAGGCTGAACCCATGGGAGAAGCCGGTGGGACGTCAATATTAACCACGGTGGCGGAAGAGCCCACCTCTTCGGACACACTATGTTCGGAGTCGGAGGCCATGGAGTGGAAGGGTTCGCGACGGTGATCTTTCGTCTCGCAGACTTTTCTCGAAAAAGAAGGAGCGTGGCTGAAGAAACGGCGAGTACGGGGAATATATCTAAAAATCTGACGGTCACGATCTGTCCCCTCGAACGATCGAGCGGTCCAGATGCCTCGCGGCGCTTCGGGCTCAACACCATTTAAAGCCCCGCTTCTCGAGACCCGAACCGACCGATCGGATGGAGCCCAAGAAGCAAGGCACCCTGTCACTTCGCCATTAATAGGCATTGGCACGTCTTTAATTCCTTAGCTGGCAAGCATTTGGGCCCGCTGGAAGACGCGTGGCACGAGATTTCGCCTACAACCTAAACTCGCCTTTTCGGGAGTCTCGCTTGCGTTCTAAATTCGCCAGCGACATCGGCACAAATCCGCCAATACTAGAGATTCGCCCACGGTTCGAATTCGCCAACAGTCAAAGTTGATCCTCACGGCGAACTCACCGACGGTTTAACACGACTCTCTCGGCGAATTTGCCGACCCGTATTTGAGTTGAGTTTTCACCCAAGTGTTGCGACCTGAAACCGCTGATGGCTATGCCAAAAGAAATATTAAAGGGGTTATATCCAAAAGGAACACGACGAGGAAGAACACAAACTGCCTCAAATTCTTCTAGACAGTACATTTGAACAAAGTTATGTTTTTTGCAAATCGCGAAAGTCATAATATTACGTTCGAAGAAGCAAAAGATGCACCCAGTGTTTAAGATAATACAACTGAACAAAGTCGTGACATAGTTTCAAAAGCAAGACAAATAAATAAAGTGTCTTAAACATGAATACATGGTGGGGATCCTAATCAGACACACTGAAAGAAGAAATGTCTTCCTTGGCCAATGCCACCTTCCTTGCGAAGTCCTCACGAGCCTTGTCCTCGGCCGCCTTCCTGATGCGATCCTCAAAGCTCGATCTGGCGGCGGCATCCTTCTCACGCAAGGCTTGAAGACGTTGAGTTTCCTCCTCAGCTTTCTTGCTGACCTTGACAACATCGGATTGGAGCTCCTTCCAATTCGTCTCCACCTGCCTCAATTTCGGCTCTCAGGCGAGCCATGGTGCGATTAAGGTCGATAACTTAATCCCCCAACTGCTGTTGTTGGCTCACCCAGAAATTGGTGATGGATTCCAAGTCAGCAATTTCTTTGAAGCGGACCTCCTGTTCCTGGGCCTCCAGACGTCGGAGATGAGCCAAACAAGACTCCACGTCCGGGCCTTCCCGCAGCAATGCCTCTAGCCCTGTCATACGCGACTCCAGAAGACGAAGTTCTCGCATACAACGGGTGAAAAGCTGATTTTCGCCCGATCGTCGAATGTCTACCGCACGGTCCAGGAGAGATTGCTTGAAACTGGCAAAACTACCCAAGCCGAGATCGACAAGAGAAATCACCTGTTTCACGGCGTTCTCGAACTCCTCAACGCGGGCCTGCCAAGACGAGGAGCCAGGGGGAGTAGGCTTTTGACCGGGGGCGAGCATTGCGATTGGGGGAACCTCGAGACAAGGTTCCGTTCCTAGGTGCGGAGCAGAACCTTGGGTAGGAGGAGCCTCCGGGCTCTCGGGCTCGTCATCGGATATCAAGATGGGTTCCGCCTCGTGCTCCTCAGGAAGCGGTGCATCATCGTGGACTGAGAAGAACAGTAAGAGCATGAAAGAGGGATCTAAGCAAGAGATACCTATCCATGTCTAAACAGGGTTTGAACTGGGAACATACCTTCGGCAGCGGCTGCTCCGGCCGCACCCGAGGAAGATGCCTCCTTCCTCTTCTTGGAAGTAACCCTCTTCGTCTTCGGTGCCATCTGGGAGACACAAGGTAATCAGGATCTCTTCTGAGAGGAACGATGAGAAAGCCTTGGCTTTCCTTGACGAAGGGAAAAGGTACTAAAATAATCCGACGCCTAGGGCCTACACGAGGTCACCCAACAAGCCTATCGACATACCTGAGCGCGACGCCGGAGCATCGACGGGCATGCCGGCGGAGAGACGATCGGAGTAACCTCCAGGACCTGCACCTCTCACTTTGCGCTTCCTAGGTTTTGGAGCCATTGAAAGATGGGGCGGGAATTCTTGTCTTAGAAGTTTCTTTCGAGATTCAAGAGCGCGATGAATCCCAAAGGAGGAAAACAACGGGTTTAAAAAGGGGGAGTTGTCCACGTGGCCGCGATCGCCCTCGAGAGGCGGATCCCCCACGAACGGGAAACGTGGCCACGATCAAATTCGACGGTCCAGATCACCCTCATCGACGGTTGCATCCAACGGTTGAATTCGAAAACCACAGCCACGATCAGAACGAGGCACATGGAGCGGAGCCAAACTGTCGAATCATGATAATACCACACCGCCTTAGCTGGAAAGGCACGAAACCCCGCAGGTGAACACGTGGCCTACCCACATTAGGCCTAATTTCGCCCAAAGAAAAGGTCTCAACGGCGAAAACTTGAATAAAATCCGCAAGTCTTTCAAAATTTCGCCACCAAGTCCTAATTTTGCCTGCACGACTCACACACCTTTGAGAAAAGGGCGATTTGCCCAAAATCTAGAAACTGGCGAAGTGATTCTGTTTACACCCGCGCCCCAGGCGACTAAGGGTCAGAGTAGAAATCTTAGCACTAAGCCTAAGAGAAACTACTCGATAACTTATCATACTGAGGGGAATAGTATGGCTAGCCCGATTCAAACGGTAATCGGTAAAGGCAGATCAAACCCGTTGATAGCTGAGGGTTTGCTAAAAATCCTAATACACCTGGTCCAAAACGTCTTTATTCAAAGTATTCCAGACCACACGTAAGTCGGTTTTGGTCTGAAAACTTTGAAGGGGGTCTTGTAGACGGTAAGAATTACCGCGGCGGATTAGCAAGCGAGTTCGCCCACAGAACAGGACCACCCCCTCTTAGGCCACTAAGCGGATTCGCTGACACGCGAATACCCCACGTTGGCCGCATACTCCAAATCGTATGGATCCGCCAGCAAGGCGAATCCGCCTTCACTAATTGAATCCGCCCGCAAGGGGAGATACTCAAATCCGCCTTCGTGTGCCGAAGCCACTTGCAGGGAGCCACGTCTGCCTACGTAAGCCGAGAGCCAGGTTTCCAGGGACAAGCCTTCCCTGTTTCCCACGATGCGACAGGAAAGGGGAACAGTGTCCCAGGTCCGTCCGACGTCCGCCCGCAATTCAAGCGAATGAGACAGGCGCCGGACCGGCCTGCATACTCATAAATGCAGGTCACCTCACCCATCAGAGAGGAGGGCCGAAGCCGTCGACGCGCCGTAAGCCTTCTGGAGCTCGCTCAGACACGCAACGTCCGTTCTCCAACTTCTGCCAAGGCCACTTGCCAAGAGCCACGTCTGCCTACGTGAGCCAGAGACCAGGTTTCCAGGGACAAGCCTTCTCTGCCTCCCACGACGCAAGGTAAGGAGGCACAGTACCCCAAGTTCGTCAGACGGCAGTCCGTAATTCAAGCGAACGAGACGGGCGCCGAACCGGCCTGTAGACTCATAAATGCGGGTCACCTCACCCATCAGAATGGAGAGCCGAAGCCGCCGATGCGCGGCAAGCTGTCTGGAGTCCGTCCAGGCACGAGACGTCCATTCTCCCGTCCCTATTCAGACATAGGGTGAGGGGAGGAAGGGTACAGCACCTCAGGACCGCCGGATGGTCACTCAGTACCTCGCCGCACCAGTGAGCGGACGGTTGCCAGAGCCATCTACGTCCACATAAATGCAGCGTACCGCGCTCCAAGCGAAAGGTTAGAGCCACCAGCGTTCGACGAGCTGTCCAGGTCCACTTAAGTGTCTGGCAGTCACCGTCACGAGTACGAGGAAGGGCTTTCCCGCTCCTACACGACGTGACGCGACATGTAACCCCACAGACAACTGTTTGTTGTACAGGGGACAATAGGATGTCTTTGAACAGTGTATGGTCACATCCCATGGTTCAAGGGACAACCGAACTGTCTCTCTCCCACTTAAAAAGCTTCTTACAGCAACCTAAGGAAGAGAGCGAAAAAAGAGATCGAACAAGCATCGCTCGAGCTAAGAGATCAAGAGAATTTTCTGATCAAAAGAGAAAACTTCTTGCGTACTCTTGCATCGCAGTGCTTTCTCTGAACTCTGAGCTCCGATCGCCGGAAAGACAGAGGATCCTAACTCCTTTACCCAGAGCTTCTACTGAGTACTGAAGCTCTCCCCAACAACCTCGGTCGAACCGTCCAAGGGAAGCAGACCCGGCGCGAGCACCGGGCGAAGCATCCTGTAGCTACCTCAAAGTCCCCACAAATTTAAACAAAGAGGGCATTCCCTCTGCTTCTGTCGTAATTCAGATTGATTTAGTTTGTAATAAGCTTTCTTATAAATATAAACAAAATCCCTCCCCTTTCCCGGGAAAATCAGAAAATTACACCTACAGAAGATGGCGACCACAGTGGGAGAAGCTGTTTCTTCAAACGAGATGGTGGTAGCTCAGTTCGACGAGGTTGTTATTGGGACGATAGTGGAGTCCCTAGAAATCGAGTTCGATCAGGCCAAGTACGAAGAGTACTTGTCTTCCTCCTCTTCCGGTGGCAAAGCAGCCCGCAAGCGCCACAGAGCCACGCACGGGAGCCGACCTCAGACGGCCAAAGCTCCCACGCCAGAAGGCTCTACCGGAGTCCCGATGGGGAAATCCACCCCAAACACTCTCGAGGCCAAGTCCCAGATCGAGAGTAGGGGGGAAGGGTCTACTAAGTGGGTCGCCAAACGACCCTCAGTAGCACCTATCCCGAAAGAAACATCAGTTCGTTCCGGCACGAGCCACCCCGCCACTGCTCACGCAAGTTCCCCCTCCGCTGGGAGAACTAACCAACAGCAACGGCGGACGCTTGTCGGGCAGAAAGCCCAAACCTCCGCTTCACGCAACGGCCTGAACCACCACACAGGCCCGAGAAGCGAAAGACAAGAGGGCAACTCGCCCAATATCGGGAGGCCCTCCAAATCAGGGGCGCCAACCGAGAAGGATGGGACCACCCGCTCAGGTGGACTTCGCTTTTCAGGTCATATCCCTGACGCGAACAAACCACCCCAAGTGAGTGGGCCTATCCAAAAAGGTGAATCCTCGAAGGCTGGCGAGCCTCGCCACGAGATCTTGGCGAATAAGCGCAAAGGCAAGGAAATAGGCGACGCGTCACGAGCCCGCTCGTTTAAACAAAGGGCTGAGACTCGCCCACACGCTAGAGTTCGCCCAAGCGCGAAAACTCGCCCGTCAAGGCGAAACCGCCTAACTCCGACGCCGCAACATTCCACCCATTGTGCACCAGAGGGCGCATCCGAAGGCCTCTCGTGTACTCACCCGAGTAGTCCTTCCGATATTGGGGGTTGTCACCAACCACCCATGGAAGATCTACGAGAATATTTGATTCGCAAGCGCACCATACAGGAGATGAACCCTCAGTGCCACTGCGAGAGACTCATTCACATAGTGCTCGCCGACTGCCAATGCGTAGAAACGGCGAAACCTTCTGTGTTTGAGAGGATTTCTCAGCAACCCTCTCGACAGAGGGTCTCCCGTTGGAGGCATCGTCACCAAAAGAGACGCGCTACTGATGACTTAGAGCTCCCGTCCGCCACAATCAACATGACGGACAAGGGTAAGGGGATACTCTCCGATTCCCCAGATTCAGATTCCATTCTGGGACCCAATCCTCGGTTCGCCCGACACCAGCAAGAGGGTATATTCCAGCGCACTCGTAGTCGCAGAAGGACGAGCATCGGGATCGACTACTCCGCCGTACCCCCTCCCTTCCACCGCGAGGACGAGGTTCACTCGGCAACGGCCACCTCTCAAACTTCGCACTCAAGTCGAGACGCGAGGGCGCGGGTGCATATGACGAAGCTCACCCACGAGTAGACGACAACCCAAAAGCTGGAGGAACAGCAGGCGACCATCGACTCTCTAAGAGAGATGATGGAGCAACTGCTGAACAAAAAGAAGAAGAAGAAGAAAGCCCAACACCCCTTACCCCGACGAACCGGAGACCAGGAGTGGGTGCCTCCGCGCCGTCCGGCGATAGAAACGGAGGATAACAGTAATCCACTATCTGATTACTCCTCTAAGACGTCGCTAGGAACGTCGCATACTGGTGAGGGCACTCGTGACAAGAGGTTCGATGAGTTCCAGGACCAGCTCAACGCGCTGAAGCTTCAGCAAAATATGAACAAGCTGGGGGTGGTCCGCCCCTACCCTATCGAATGGGATACGGTCCCATACCCAGCAAAGTTCAAGCCGATCAGCTTGGTGCAATTTGACGGCAAGGGCTCGCCCTCGCAGCACATCTATTACTTCATGGCACAAACCGGATTCCTTACGGGGAACGACGTCATTCTCACACGATTATTCATAGGCACCCTCAAAGGGGTGGCCTTTGAATGGTTCCGCAAGCTGGAGCCCGACTCCATCAAAGCGTGGGCCGACGTCGAAAAGCTCTTTTTAGCCCGCTTCTTCGACGACGACACCGAAGTGTCAATGGCTACTCTCCTTGCTGAAAAGCAACGAAAGTCAGAGTCGGTCAATGACTTCGTGAAAAGATTCCGGAATCGGTCCGTCCACTGTCGGGACCAAGTCTCTGAGTCGACGCTAATTGAGATGTGTCGCAACAACCTATCGATCCACATCTTGTCTAAGATAGGGGCGGTAGAAACCCAGACGTGGAAAGAACTTGTTCGTCAAGGCGAGCAAGTAGAAAACATGATCAAGAGGCTCGAGGCCGAAGAACCTCAGCCCAAGAAAGGAGCTGCAGAACCAGCCGCACCAAAGAATCCCCCTCGAACAAGGGGAAAGGAGATCATGGCAGTCGACTCTGCCCCAGCGCCAAAGACTACCCCGAGGCCGAAGCCTAGGCAATTTGAGCAACACCCCCCGCGGCAGTATGACTTCAAAGAGGACCAGGTGGTAGCGACGCTCGATACACTACTCAAGAGTGGTCGAATCAAGCTGCCTGAGGCCACGAAGCCTGAAGAGGCGGACAAAACCGGCGACCCAACATACTGCGCTTATCACCGGTTCCTTGGTCACCACACGACCAAATGCTACGTCCTTAAGGACAAACTCCAGGCCCTCTACGATGTAGGGGTCTTGAAGAAAGAGAAGGTTCAAAAGCAGGTGACCACGAACATGATCACCTTGAGCTTTGGAACAGATCTCCCAGAAGTTCATGCTCCAGCGGGGGTGATTCCCATCCCCAAAGCGGTTTTGAAGGTCACCAATGACGATCCTCACAACCAGCGGGAGAAGGGCTTGGTACCACAGACCCTGCCATCGGGGCAGATAATGTGGGTCCATCCAGACCTCCTCAACGACGAGCAATGGACCGCGCGATCGCCGAAGGAGGCCAAACGAAAGCATTGCAACGTTGTCTCTGCCATTCCAGACAGAGACAGCCCAGCGATGGCCACCCTTACTAACTCCGAAGAAGACACAAACGTCTTCGCCACGAGGGCGGGAAAAGAGTTCGCCAAAGAATATCCCGCGAGGGTAGAGAACGCGGCAAGACCTCCCGCGAGGCCAACCGCCACAACCCCTCCTAATCCGGATGTCCCCAGCTCAAGTCGCCAACCTTTCCGGTTCAACATGCTCGCATAGCTGAAAAGCATCCCGGCGCGAATCACCATGTACGACCTCCTTAGACTATCCAGGTCTACTCGGGAGGCCCTACAGGAGGCGTTGGCAGATTCAGAGGCATTCTCAACCCATTTCTCGAAAGAGACGGAGGCGGAACTGGAATGTGCGAATTGTTGCCAGGTCTCGGATAGACGAGTCCCTTGCATTACCTTCACTCCTGAGGATATGCTCATTAAGAGTACGACTCACGATCGACCACTGTACTTCACGGGATATGTCGGATCGGCGAGAGTAGATCGGATCCAAGTCGACCCAGACTCCGCGTTGAGCATCGTGCCTCTGAAACTGATCAAGCACTTGGGGATACCACCGAAGCGTCTGTCCTCAACCACCACGACCATTTTTGGCTTCAACGCCACAGGGACGCGGCCACTGGGCAAAATCCGCCTAAAATGTCGCATAGGCGACATGAAGACGGAGGTGACCTGCTATGTCATCGATGCCGAGCCTTCCTACAACGTGCTCCTAGGGCGCCCGTGGATTCATGGCAACCGGATAGTCCCATCCACTCTGCACCAATGTCTGAAGTATGTTGACGATTATGAACGTGTTAAGACTGTAGTGGCCGACAGACAACCCTTCAAAGGCGTCGAAAACTACTTCACAGACTCTCTGCTGTATCAAGACTCCGTCGAACCGCCGGTTGAGGAGCCAGAAAGCGGCAACGAGGCGGACAGCGAGCCTGAGTACGGCGACAATCTAATCTTAAACGATTTTGAGTCAATTGTAATTGGTTATGAGAGTCATCATGTAACCAACGCTGTTCAGGCGGGAAAGATTGTCGTCAATGAAAAATCCAACTTTGCTTATGTGTCGTCTTGTTCTACGTCTGAGGACGATGAACCCAACGATCTATGGTCGGGACTCTACCGAGATCCTTCCCTGCACATGCCAGTCTGCTCATCATACGCCACGAGGGGGCCGCCAATTGACTCGTTGCAAGCCATATTTGTTGTGCCAACCCGAAATAGATATCGAAAAGATATTATTTTCGGTCGAGTCGATCGTCCCTTGCGTACGCTCTGGGACGAGTCCGAAGACGAAGACCCGGCACCCCAGTTTTCGCAATACAGTCGAATTGCGAGACGCATGATGAGCGACATGGGGTACGACCTCACTCGCTTAGAAGGCCTCAACTACGGCCGAGGACGCAAGACGGTCATCCGACCCGCCTACGTACCTAAGGGGAAACCCTCGAATTATTTCAACCGGACCAGGAGAGGCTTAGGCTACTCCTCCTCCTCGTCAGATTTATATTTCCAGGTCAACAAAGATTCCGACTACGCATGTTCGGGGGATCAGTCGTCAGTAACCTCAGCATGGGACTCAGATGTCAGCGTGAGGGACCTGTTCGATGGCCTCACGATCAACATGGCTACAATGGATCCCGCCGAGATGGCGACAGATGAGCAACTTCCACTCTATGACGAGACGTGGGATCGTCATGTTAACGCCCAATGGAGTAGTCGCTTCGAGCAACAAGAGCCACCCACCGAGGACGAAATCCTCCAAGTGAATATGGGAACTGACGAGAGTCCCAAGCCCATATTCATCAGTGGTAGCCTGCCTCCTCAAGAAAAGGAGGATCTCATTGCCCTCATACGGGAATACATCGACGTCTTCGCATGGATTATGAGGACATGCCTGGCTTGGATCCGCGGATCGCCACACATCGCCTCAACATCAACCCAGACGCCAAGCCAGTTAAGCAGCAGCAAAGGCGGTTTCGCCCCTAGATCATGGAGGCGATCGAAGCCGAAGTAAAGAAGCTCATCGAATCCGGCTTCATCAGAGAGGAACAACACCCCGACTGGGTGGCGAACATTGTCCCGGTGCTGAAGAAGAACGGCAAAATCCGCATCTGTATTGACTTTAGGGACCTCAACGCTGCGTGCCCTAAAGACGAATTTCCCCTGCCCATCACGGATGTCATCATTGACAACACGTGCGGATTCGAGAGGATGTCCTTCATGGACGGTTTCTCGGGGTACAATCAAATCAAAATGCACCCCGAGGACGAGAAACACACCGCGTTCAGAACTCCCATGGGGGTGTACTGCTACACCGTTATGCCCTTCGGACTCAAGAATGCCGGCGCAACCTACCAACGCGCCATGAGCTTGATCTTTCGAGACCATCTACGAAAAACGGTAGAGTGCTATGTGGACGATCTGGTCGTAAAGAGTCGTCATAAGAGCGACCACCTCCAAGACCTGAAGACGATGTTCGAACTCATGAGGACTCATCAACTCAAGATGAATTCCACTAAGTCATTCCTAGGGATGGCTAGTGGTAAATTCCTCGGCTTCGTCGTCACGACAAAGGGGATCCGAATCGATCCAGACAAGGTGCGAGCTATCCAAGAGCTCCAACCACCCCGGAACCTCAAAGAATTGAGGGGCCTCCAGGGAAGATTGGCCTACATCCGAAGGTTCATTTCAAACCTTTCGGGAAAATGTCAGCCATTCTCCAAGCTCATGAAGAAAGGCACCTCCTTCGTGTGGGACGAGCCTTGCCAGCAGGCCTTTGAGGACATCAAGGCTTACCTTTCAAAGCCGCCAGTCCTCGCTACGCCGATTTCAGGGAAACCATTTCTCATCTACATTAGGGCCATGGAGCACTCTCTGGGTGCTCTCTTGGCACAAAACGATGACGCCGGCCACGAACAAGGCATCTACTACCTCAATAGGACCCTGCAAGGCGCCGAACAACGATACCCAATGGTCGAAAAAGAATGTCTGGCCTTGGTGTTCGCCATCCAAAAGATGCGACACTACTTGGTTGGCCAAACGATCCACGTCATCTCACGGATGAACCCCATTCGAGTCTTCATGACGCAACCCGCGGCGCTAAATTGGCGCTTAGCTAGATGGGCACTTCTGCTCTCTCAGTACGACATTCACTTCAAGCCACAGAAGTCGGTCAAGGGTCAAGCTATATGCGATCTCATGGCCAGTCACCCACTGGCATCAAAAACCGACTTGTTTGAAGACTTGCCAGACGAGCCACTAGAAGTCAACGTAACGTCGTTACCGGATGTGTGACAGATGTTCTTCGATGGCGTGTCTCGTGCAGCCCCGGATGGCTCTATTGTTGCTGGAGTGGGGGTAGTCATCACTTCTCCACGCAACCACGTGCTGCCCCGGGCCTTCTCTTTGACAGAGCCATGTACCAACAATGTGGCCGAGTACAACGCATTACTCGTCGGACTGGAGTTGGCCGAAGAGCTAGGAATAAAGCATCTCCAAGCTTACGGCGATTCCCAGCTCATCGTCAAGCAGATGACCGACGAATATGAGGTTAGAAACGAAGACTTGATCCCACTCCACAAGGCGGCTATCCGACTAGTGGAATCATTTGAGAGCTTCCGCATCGAGCATGTGTTGCGTTCCAAGAACACACATGCGGATGCCTTGGCTTCCCTGGCGGCCAACTTGGCTCAACCATTCGGAACAATCCAATCGGTCACAGTGGCGAGCAAGAAGCTCTTTCGACTGAAAGACGCTCCAGAAGCAAACGCCACCCATCAAGTCTCAGATCAGCCCAGTGCTGAAGACTGGCGCCTCCCAATCATCGATTACGTCCTATACGGAGTATTGCCCGAGGATGCAAAGTAGCGAGAGTCCGTCCGGAGACGTGCTATGAGATTCTACTACGACTCGATCACCAAGACGTTGTATCGAAGGTCATACGACGGCTTGTTGCTTCGATGTCTCTCGAGAGTGGAAGCACAGGAGGCTCTACGCGAGGCCCACGACGGCATCGGCGGAGCTCACCAGCCCGGAGCCAAACTTTGGGATCGCCTACGAAGGACTGGTTACTTCTGGCCTGGGATGGTTCAAGACGCCGTCGCCTACGCAAAACACTGCCACGAATGCCAGATTCACGCCAACTACATGCACCAGCCACCTGAAGACCTACACCCAACAAAGGCTTCGTGGCCTTTCGAGGCATGGGGGATGGACATAGTTGGACCAATATCCCCGCCATCGGCGAGAGGTCATCGCTTCATTCTTGCGATCACTGACTACTTCTCTAAGTGGGTCGAAGCCGTCCCCTTGAGAGAAGTCAAGACTAACGATGTGATTAAGTTCATCAAACACCACGTCATTTACCGGTACGGCATACCACGACGTATCATTCACGACAATGGTACGCAATTTGTCAGTCATGCATTCACCAGGTTCTGCGACAAGTTCCGAATGCAGAATCTCTCGTCCATGGCCTATAACCCGTCAGCAAATGGTTTGGCAGAGGCCTTCAACAAAACGATCATCAAAATTTTGACCAAGTTGACCTCAACCAGCAAACGCGACTGGAACGAGAAACTTGGCGAAAGTTTGTGGGCGTATCGCACCACGGTTCGCACGCCGACTGGCCATACGCCCTACTCCTTGCCATACGCCCTACTCCTTGGTATACGGCTGTGAGGCCGTATTGCCATTAGAGATTCAGATCCCGTCCCTCCGCGTCGCTTTGGCAGCAGGGATGACGGTGGAAGACAATCACTGACAACGACTCGCCGAGCTCGAGGCGTTTGATGACAAGCGGCTAGAAGCTCAACAGCATATTGAGTTCTACCAAGCCTGGATGGCGAAGGCTTTCGACAAGAAAGTCAGGCGCCGAGCCTTCAAGGAAGGAGAGCTGGTGTTGGCCGTTCGCCGACCAATGATTCTCACCTCCAAGAAGAAAGG
>BQKN01055705.1:0-14879 GCA_022839385.1 Asparagus kiusianus
TTTGAATACATAGACTTCGTCTTTCTCACGGGAAAGACTACCCGGCAACGCGTATTAGGCGCCGACTTCATCCCTGTCTTTTCTGAAAGCAAAGGTAAGGGAAAGGTGAGACTGGAAGTGGGATTTCCACTCCGAGAATCAAAAAGATTCGGATAACCCTAACTGTCGTAAGGTTTGGTTATCGAATCGAAAGGTTCGAACGACCCTAACTGTCGTAAGGTTTGGTCATCGAATCGAAGGTTCAAACGACCCTAACTGTCGTAAGGTTTGGTCATTTGACTCTGAAGAGGAAGAATTTTATATTCTATCTTCAGCAGGAAAGGAAACTCGAGGTGGGATCTCCACCCCCAGGATCCGGCAGGTGAAACTAGAAGTGGGATCTCCACTCCGAGAATCGAAAAGATTCGGATAACCCTAACTGTCGTAAGGTTTGGTTACTCGAATCGAAAGGTTCAAACGACCCTAACTGTCGTAAGGTTTGGTCATTTGACTCTGAAGAGGAAGAATTTTATATTCTATCTTCAGCAGGAAAGGAAACTCGAGGTGGGATCTCCACCCCCGGGATCCGACAGGTGAAACTAGAAGTGGGATCTCCACTCCGAGAATCGAAAAGATTCGGATAACCCTAACTGTCGTAAGGTTTGGTTACCGAATCGAAAGGTTCAAACGACCCTAACTGTCGTAAGGTTTGGTCATTTGAATTGAAAGTGGACCTCTCGTTCATTGGAGGAATCGAGAGGGGATTTTGGTTGTGGTCCTAACTGTAGTAAGGTTTGACCAAGTGGGAAGTGTGAGAATGATCATAACCGAAAGAAGGTTTGATCACTCGATTTGTGGACCTCTCGTTCATTGACGGAATCGAGAGGGGAATTTGGCTTTGGTCCTAACTGTCATAAGGTTTGACCAAACTGGAATGATGTGGTGGAGACTATGAGTAGTCAGAAACCACTGAAAGTTTTGCGAATGGAGAATCAATGATTAGATCTCATTTCAGCAAAAGAGTGTTTGTGAGAGTTAAATTTTGACAAACAAGAATATTCGGAATTCGAATATTGATTTCTTGCTCATCAGCGACCGGGTTATCCCTAAGAATACCCCGATGTGGTATCCTTCCGGGAACTTCCCGGTACCTCAATTCTTCTGAGGATACTAAGGATAGTATCTCTTCAGAAATTTGCCATTTATTGGCATCATGAGCCGGTCACCATCTTTGGTGACTAGGCGATAGGCGCCGTTTGAGTAAACTGTTTCTACTACGAACGGTCCCTCTCATTTGGGTTCAAACTTGCCTTTCTTCTTGGAGTTAAGGATCATAGGACGTTTCTCGGTTAAGACCAAGTCCCCTTCCTTAAAACTCCTTTGCCGAACTTTTTTGTCGAAGGCTCTAGAAATTCTGGCTTGGTAAAACTCAATATGCTGCTGAGCTTCCAGGCGCTTTTCATCGAGCATCTCGAGTTCTTCGAGGCGCTTCTGATGCTGTTCTTCGGTCGTCATCTGAGTTGCAAGAGCGATCCGAAGAGATGGAATTTGGATTTCCAAAGGGAGAACGGCTTCGCATCCATACACCAATGAGTACGGGGTTGCGCCAGTCGGTGTACGTACCGTGGTACGATAGGCCCATAGAGCTGCTCCGAGCTTATCATCCCAATCCCGCTTGTTATTTTTCACAAGCTTTGACAAGAGCTTTATGATAGTCTTGTTGAAGGCCTCAGCCAACCCGTTTGCTGTGGGGTTATAGGCTGTTGACGAGATGTCCTGAATTTTGAACTTTTCGCAGAACCTTATGAAGGCGTTGCTGATAAATTGAGGACCGTTGTCGTGTATGATTCGTCTTGGAACACCATGCCTGTAGATGATATGGTGCTTTATGAATGCAATGACGTTGCTCGTCTTGACTTCTCTGAGTGGGACTGCCTCAGCCCATTTGGAGAAGTAATCAGTGATCGCCAGGATGAACCGATCGCCTTTGACTGATGGGGGGTTTATAGGACCAACAATGTCCATTCCCTAGGTCTCGAACGGCCACGACGTAACCGAAGGATGTAGATGTTCCGGAGGTTGATGCATGTAATTCGCGTGTACTTGACACGCGTGACACTTCCGAGCATATACGATTGCCTCATGCATCATAGAGGGCCAAAAGTATCCCATTCTCCTGATGCGATCATAGAGCTTGGGACCGGGTTGGTGCGCGCCGCACTCTCCTTCATGTGCTTCTTTAAGCACTTCTTCAGCTTCTTTGGTTGATAGACACCGTGCCAGCACGCCATCATACCCCCTGCGGTATAGCGTTCGATTCTCTGTATTATAGTAGAATCTCGGAGCTCTTCGTCTGATCGACTCTCTCTCCTTCACGTCTTCTGGCAAGATTCCATGCAAGACGTAGTCGATGATGGGGAAGCGCCAATCTCGGGGTTCAAACTCAGCCTGAGTTGTGTGCACCTCCTGGGCCTCTTCCTCCTTGCCATTTTCATCATGAAGTGGTACTAAGAGTTGGTGCGTTCTTACCGTAACAAATTGCTCTGTTCCGGGAGGCTGTGCCAAGGACACAGCTAAAGCTGCTAACGCATCTGCATAGGTGTTCTGCAGCCACGGAACGTGCTCGATGAAGAATCCTTCAAACGACTCTGCTAGCTCCACTGCCATCTTGTGATAAGGAATTAAATCCTGACTTCGGACTTCGTATTCCCCTTGAACTTGTTTGATGATTAGTTGAGAATCACCGAAGGCTTCGAGATACTCAACCCCCAGCTCCCTGGCGAAGTTGAGGCCTATAATCAGTGCGTTGTATTCTGCCACATTATTCGAGCACGGCTCAGTTAATGAGTAGGCTCGAGGCATCACATGTTTTCCCGGAGAAACTAAGACCACTCCAACTCCGGAGGAGACCTTAGAACATCCAGGAGTACCTGCGGCATTAGCTGCTCGTGAAGCACCGTCAAAGTACAAACGCCACACTTGTTGATGCGAAGTTGCATTGACTTCGTGAGTTTCATCAGGTAGATCGTCATATATCTCGGCGGCGTCCGTCGTTGGATTAGATGCCAGGAGATCGCAGATGGCCTGTCCTTTTACTGACTTCTGCTGTTTGAAGTGCAGATCGTATTGGGACAAGAGTAAAGCCCACTTCGCTAATCGCCAGCTCATGGAAGCCGGTTGAGTCATGAATACTCGGACCGGGTTAACTTTAGAGATGACGTAGATGGTTTGTCCAACCAAATAATGCCGCATCTTCTGGATGGCGAACACTAAGGCTAGGCATTCCCTCTCAATCATGGGATATCGAGATTCTGCGCCTACCATGGTTCGGCTTAAGTAGTATACCGCCTGCTCGTGACCGTTATCGTCATCTTGTGCAAGCAATGCACTTAATGAGTGGCTCGTCGCCTTGACATAGATCAAGAACGGTTTGCCCGATTTCGGTGCAACGAGTACGGGAGGTTTCGAGAGATATTCTTTGATACTCTCGAACGCCTTTTGACAGGCCTCGTCCCATACAAACGACACGCCCTTCTTTGTGAGCCTGGAGAACGGTTGGCATTTCCCCGAAAGGTTTGAGATAAACCGACGGATATATGCCAATCGCCCTTGCAGTCCTCTGAGCTCCTTGAGGTTCCTCGGAGGTTGCAATTCATTGATCGCCTTTACTTTGTCTGGATCAATGTGAATACCTTTGGTGGTGACGACGAATCCCAGGAATTTTCCACTAGCCATTCCGAGGAAAGACTTGGTGGGATTCATCTTTAATTGATGGGCCCGCATCAAGTCGAACATGGTCTTTAAGTCTTTGATGTGATCATTTTTATCACGACTTTTCACGACCAGATCGTCCACGTAGCACTCGACTGTCTTTCGGAGATGTTCCTGAAAGATCTTTGACATAGCTCGCTGATATGTAGCACCTGCATTCTTCAAGCCGAAGGGCATAACTGTGTAGCAGAATACGCCGAGAGGCGTTCTAAATGCAGTGTGCTTCTCATCCTCTAGATGCATCTTTATCTGGTTGTAACCAGAGAAGCCATCCATAAAGGACATCCTCTCAAACCCGCACGTGTTGTCGATGATAACATCCGTGATGGGGAGAGGAAAGTCATCTTTTGGGCAAGCAGCATTGAGGTCCCTGAAGTCAATGCATATCCGGATCTTTCCGTTCTTCTTTAGGACCGGAACAATATTGGCAAGCCATTCGGGATGTTGCTCCTCTCGGATAAAACCCGAATCGATGAGCTTTTTGACTTCAGCTTCGATTGCTTCCATCATTTGCGGACGAAACCGTCGTTGTTGTTTGACTGGTTTGACCTCTGGCTTAATGTTGAGACGATGCACCGCTACATTTGGATCGAGACCTGGCATGTCTTCATAATTCCAGGCGAATACATCGATATACTCCCGGATAAGAGAAATCAACTCCTCCTTCTCTTCAGGTAGGAGACTGTCGCTGATGAATATTGGCTTTGGATTCTCCTCGGTTCCCATATTCACCTGGACTACTTGGTCTTCGGTAGGAGGCTCTCTCTGCTCGAACCGGTCTCCATACTGCATGTTTAAGTGATGTACCCACGGGTCTTCCCATGTCGGCATCTCATCATCTTCTTCTATTGTCGCTGGATCAACCGTGACCATGTTCGACATTAGCTTCTTAAACACTTCACCAAGACTAGCGTCGGAATCCCAACCCGAAGAGTCGGAGGAATATCCCTTCCTAGTCTTGTTAGCAATTTGGTCGATGATTTGCCAGCCACACTCATCATCTGATGAGACGTAGCCTAGCCCTCTTTTGTGGCGATAGTAATTATCGGGTTTTCCCTTCGGTACATAGGCCATCCGGGGTGGGACCCGTGGACCTCGACCAAAGAAAAGACCCTCTCCGATCTTGAAATCATAGCCATGCATTTCCATCATGTTGCGCGCTTTCGCATCGTATTTGGATAAATGACGGGCTGGTTTATCATCGTTGTCTTCCTCCTCCAAGAAATGGTTGGGTATCGGGGATGCTCTTCCTTTGCCGTAGACGAACTCCTTTCCACCCCCAATCCCTGCGGGGATGATAAACGTTGTTCCGCAAGGGTCGTGTACCTGCTTCTTTGTTAAACAAAATGATTGAAGAGGCATATACAAATCATGGTTAGCATAGAGTTCGTTAGTGATATCATCAAGACCCGTCGAGTACTCTAAATCATCGTTTATTGATAGTTCTTCGGCAAGTTGCCAATTACAACTATCTTCCGATGATTCATCATCGTCAAGATTGATTACAACGGGTACAATGTCGTTCAAAACAAAACCGCCATCGTAATCAAGCCCTGGTTCGGTATCAGCTTCATCACCGCTGTCCGTTCCTTGGGCCGATGGTTCAGTATCGGATTCAGCGCCGTATAAAAGGGAATCGGTGAAGTAATTCTCCAATCCCTTGAACGGTTGCTTATCCGCGACCACCGTCTTGACCTCATTATCTGTGCCCACATATTTGAAGCACTGATATAGAGTTGACGGGACTATAAGGTTACCGTGGATCCAAGGCCGACCCAACAGCAAATTATAGGAAGTTTCCGCGTCAATCACATAGCATGTGACCTCCGACTTCAAATCCCCGATCTGACACTTGATTCGGATCTTCCCCAAGGGCCTAGACCCGCTGGTGTTGAATCCGTAAATCGTCGTGCCAGTGGATGCTAATTTGCTAGTCGGGATTCCGAGATGATGCATCAATCGGAATGGCATGATGCTCACAGCGGAACCCGGATCGACTTGGATCCGGTTGACAACGCTGGAGCCAATATGCCCGGTGAAGTACAACGGCCTATCATGATTGGAGTTCTTCGTCTGCATGTCTTCTTTGGTGAAAGAGATGCAGGGGAAGTGATGTGCCGCTAGATTGCAATGCTGAGCTGACGACTCCGGTTCTTCGGAAGATGGTTTGATCCGGGTCAAGAAGGCTTCGGAATCACTCAAGGCTTCTTGTAGTGCCTTCCGTGTATCCTTTGACAATCGCAGCAACTCGTATAGAGTTATCCTGGCAGGGATATTGGCCAATTGCGCCATAATGTCGAAATGGGGCTGAGAGCTTGCATTCCCCGGTTTGTCTCGTCCAATTGGATTATTGAATCGAGACGGCCTCGGGTTCTGAGCTTCTTGACGTACGGGCTCTTTTCCCTTATCCTTCTGTGGGATTCTCTCCGTCGCCACTGTAGGTGTTGGGGGAATTGCTGAAATTCCCAACTCTGCAAGCGTCTTGGAAGGTGGGGTTTTGGTACCCAACTGCTCAGTAGCATCCGGATACTTGAAGTGATATTCGTTCCCGCTCCGAGTTGCAAAGGCTTCTTGCTCATCCTCAGAAAGTGGGAAGGTTGGAATTTTGTCATCAGCCACCCCCGGTATAGCGGAGACACCGTAGCACGATTTGCCCTTCCTCTTCGATTTCTTCTTGTTCTTTGTGGAAGAGGTCCCGGCCCACTGTTCATCTGCGATCAAGTCCGGATGAACCCACAAGATTTCGCCATTTGGGGCTGTGTGTGGCACAAGCCCTTTCTGACGCTGTTGGTGCGGATCATCATTCACCGTCTTCACCGCCGCTTTGATCACTGACTCGTGTTGGAACCAACTCGAGGGAACAGATCCAAAGCTAATGGATACGGTGTTCGCACCCACCTTCTTCTCTTTGGGCTGTTTCATAGTGATGACCCCAACATCGATCAGGGCCTGAATCTTGTCTTTGAGAGCGTAGCACACCTTGGTAGGATGATGCACCGCTCGGTGGAATGCGCAGTATTTCGGATCGTTGACCCTCTTAGCGTCTTCCTGATCCTGAATTGGCGGCAGTTTGATCTTGTTGTTTTCCACCAAGTATTTGAAGATACCGGGGATTTCATCCTCCTTGAATGAGTAGACTTTTGGGAACCTTGGCTCCCCAACCTTTTGCTTCTGGGGCTGCTGTTGCCACCTGGGTTGTTGAGGTGCCCTCTGTTGCTGCTGTTGCGGCTGCTGGGGCTGTTGAGGCTGTTGCGGCTGTGCTTGCACCTCAAAGGCCTGATTTGCGACCACCGCATTTGCATGCGCCTTCCCTTTACCCTTGGGGGTAAAATTTGGTTGTGGGGCATTGTTGGGTATTTGTCCCCTCTCTGCCTTTTTTCTCTTGAGGAATCGTTCAGCTCGCTCTCCACGCATCTTTAAATCTTTCCAGGTTTTAGATGGCGCCATTCCCATGGCTTCAAGGATGTCGAGCGTCAAATTGTTGTGGCAAGTCTCGAGGATGAAATCCTCGCTGACCGGATCCCTGCAATTCATAGCTTTGTTCCGGAACCTTTTCACGAAGTTTTCAACCGTCTCGCCGTTCTTTTGTTTTTCATCGAACAGCGTGCCGATTGAAACCTCGGTGTCATCATCAAAAAAGTTTGT
This sequence comes from Asparagus kiusianus, assembly GCA_022839385.1. Lineage (NCBI taxonomy): Eukaryota > Viridiplantae > Streptophyta > Magnoliopsida > Asparagales > Asparagaceae > Asparagus > Asparagus kiusianus. The sequence goes on from BQKN01055705.1 coordinate 7,396, forward strand.
TAGGAACATGTCCTCCATGTCATCCCAGCCGTTGATGCTCCCAGGCTTGAGACAGCGGTACCAATCGAAGGCAGCTCCGCGAAGAGTGCCGACGAATGACCGCACCATGAGGGGCTCATTTCCGGAAATAATTCCTAAATGAGACTTGAAATAGATTAAATGCTGGGTAGGGGAACCCTTCCCATCAAACGGCGTAAAGTTAATTAAATTAAACTTTGCCGGATATGGGATCGATTCCCACTCCCTTGGATATGGGCAGGGTATACCGGATCTTTTTACCTCCTGAGCATTCATCAATGCATTGATCTTGCTCTCCAGGTCTTTCATCTTCCTGTCCTCACTAGTCTCGGTCTTCGAGTGGCTTCTGGGAGAGGCGGCGTGGTCCTCTTTTGCATTTTCTTCTGCGGGACCACCCCCAGTGCTGGTATTGACAGGAGGGATGTTGGCATTATCCGCTTCCCGCTCATGCTCCTCTGGATTGCGTTGGCTCGGTTCTCCTTGGTGAACCGTCATCGCCGCGATCTGTTGATCGTGCATCTCCCTCATTCGCTGCATGGCCATTTCCATTTCAAATTTGAAGCTCTCCTTTTGCTTGGCTAGGGCTACTTCAAGTATCTTTGACATTTGCTCGGCGCTGATCATGAGCGATTCATAAGGTTGGCCTGCACTTGAAGCCGTGTCATCGGATGCGACGGCGGAGCACATATCAGAATCAGCATCGGATTCCTCTTCTTCTAGGGAAAGTCCCTTATGTACTCTTGGGTAATTGTTTCTTTTGATGGTTCCCGACCGCAACCATGTCATGCATCGGGATGCCTCGGCAAGCTGCTCCAAGTTGAGACGTGGTGTTGATCCCCCTCTGCCGGTCACGTTGACTGACACTTTCGAGTATTCATCCTCTTGGCGGAGCGGTTTCTTCTTGTGGAAACGCTTCGGCTTGGAGAGTCTCTCGAATACCGAGATTCTTGTTAGGGTCTGAGCACAGCAACACTCGGACAGCACTGCCTTGATAATGTTGGCACACGGGCAGTGGGACTCCATATCCTGCATGTATCTCTTTCGAGATTTTTCTACACCCCCAGCCCTGTAGTACAGCTCATCAGCTTGATAGCTGGAGCAACCTACGGAGTGCTGGTGGATGTCCCTCGGTATAACACGCTCATCCTCAGACGAGTGTGTTTCCCTTTGGGAATGCAAAAATTGGTTAGATTTTTCAAGAGTGGCCCGTTCAATTTTACGCTTTTGGGAGCGTAGAAATCGAACGGGCTCTTTCAGTTCGGCTCGCAATTCAGTGCGGCCGGTGATAGGGACTTTCCCTTTGTCAATATTCTTGGGGGGATTGATTCCACCCCCAGTCTGGATTTTAGTTTGGGGACCTTTCAATGGTCCCAGCCGTTCTTTGACGGGTATTCTGCCTCGGTTCTCCGGTAAGGGACCGAGGCGACTCGTCAAAGGAGCCTGGGATCTTGAATGATCCCCTTTTTTACCTGGCCCTGTTGAGGGTGCCGGTACGGGAGGAGTAGGCTCTGATTTGGTTGAACTCTGGGCGATAATCTTGCCCTTCTTGGCTTGAGGTGTTGGGTTTGCCTTGGGCACCCACACCGATTTGCTTGTAGACGGTGTTTTGACCACCGTTCCTTACTGCATCTCCTCTGCCTTCTTTAGGAGGAGCCGGGCGTGTGCAAGTAGAGCGCGGCGCTTCTTGATTCGCTCCTCGAGCGTGGAGCGGTTCCTTTTGACTCGGATCCACTCATTCGCTCCTGTTTTGGAGGGGAAGTTGATTACCTGCCGCTGCTCTTGTCGCTGCCTCGACTTCAAGTCCTCTGCATAACGCATTCCATCCTTTGACTCCTTGGCCTTGGCGAGCTGTTGAGCGAGACGTTGGCGACGTCTTTGAAGCGCTCTCTTTGATGGAGTTGGAGCAGCATCACCTATCGCCTTTGTGGCGGTTGTGAGGGCCGGATCTACAGCCTTAACCACGCTGGTCGACGCGGGGCCGTTGCGTGGTACGGGCATAGTGGCAGTGATGGCGGAGTCTCGGATTGAGGAGTTGGAGATCCCACGAGCCCTTTTGGGAGATGAGTTCTTTCTACGCCGTTGCGGAGAGGCGGATCTGGAGGAGGAGGAGGAGAGGTACTCTTCGAACTTCTTCTGATCGAACTCGTATTCGATCTCTTCATTCACCCGGATCTTGAAGGCCGGTTGCGTCACCCCGATCTCGGCAGCGAGGTCGGCGGCTCCCACTGTGGTCGCCAGCTTGTTTCCGGTAAAAGTTGCTGTTTTCATTGCTTGTTCTCTTTTTTTGAGATCTGTTACAACTTTGAGCGTCACAACAGAGTTTAAATGAAAACAAAAGATTACAACTTAAACGAAAATAAACACGAGAGCCCGGTTTGGTACGGTCTCGCTTGCGTGGGTTGTTGGCCTGTGACGGGGACGTCGATGTTCATGGACCGCCGACTCTTCAAGATCCTTGCCGATAAAATCCGGCAGAGTTTCGTCTATCCGCGTAGGATATAGAAACAGAACCTCGTCGATCCGCGCAAGATCTAGAGGTTATAAGCGTATATCTCGGCTAAAACGAGATAATAGCTCTTCTTAGTGTCACCGCAAAGGAGCAACACTAAGGATCAGAGAAGGGGGGTGAATGAACCTTGATGAAGAACTCTGACTCCTCACTCCAGCAGGGCTTCGCCGCTTCAGACTCTAGAATTTCAGATCTCGAGGATAATCCCAAGACCGGAAATTCTTCTCCAAGGCTAAACCAGAGCAAAATCAAGAGCCCCTCACAAAGGAGGCCTAGGGGGCTATTTATAGCCAAAAGGAGAGGGGGGGGCTGATATGGACACCCTAAGAGGAGAGACACCCCCCTAGGGGTGTCCTGGCCAAGGCCGGGACACCCCCCATGGGGTGTCTCGAGCCAGCCAAGACATGTTTGGGTGTCCCCGGTTCAGCCCGGGGCCGTGCCGTTGTCCCGCTGTTGACTCGCCGTTGACTTTTCGTCCGAACTCGGATTTGAGTGATTTCGGATGCGTTGGAATCGTGACGGCGAGCTCTGTAGGCCCCGATGGTTGGATTATCTGTGGGGTGATCGGGGCACAGCGGGCGTTGGTCCGATTGCGGTGATAGCGGGGTTTTCGGTCAACCCGTATCCTCGTGATCCGTCGGTTTGCTTCAGTCGCTCACCGGCGTCATTTGAGCTCTTGTGAACCGGGTAGTGACGTTCGATCATCGCTCGTTGACACCGAGCTATGTTCGGGGACCTATCGGCAATTTTCGATGCCTACACCCACGGGTCTTCCCATGTCGGCATCTCATCATCTTCTTCTATTGTCGTTGGATCAATCGTGACCATATTCGACATTAGCTTCTTAAACACTTCACCAAGACTAGCGTCGGAATCCCAACCCGAAGAGTCGGAGGAATATCCCTTCATAGTCTTGTTAGCAATCTGGTCGATGATTTGCCAGCCACACTCATCATCTGATGAGACATAGCCTAGACCTCTTTTGTGGCGATAGTAATTATCGGGTTTTCCCTTCGGTACATAGGCCATCCGGGGTGGCACCCGTGGACCTCGACCAAAGAAAAGACCCTCTCCGATCTTGAAGTCATACCCGTGCCTTTCCATCATGTTGCGCGCTTTCGCATCGTATTTGGATAGATGACGGGCTGGTTTATCATCGTCGTCTTCTTCTTCCATGAAGTGGTCGGGTATCGGAGATGCTCTTCCTTTGCCGTAGACGACCTCCTTTCCACCCCCAATCCCTGCGGGGATGATAAGCGTTGTTCCGCAAGGGTCGTGTACCTGCTTCTTTGTCAAACAAAATGATTGAAGAGGCATATATAAATCAGGGTTAGCATAGAGTTCGTTGGTGATATCATCAAGACCTGTCGAGTACTCTAAATCATCGTTTATTGATAGTTCTTCGGCAAGTTGCCAATTACAACTATCTTCCGATGATTCATCATCGTCAAGATTGATTACAATGGGTACAATGTCGTTTAAAACAAAACCGCCATCATAATCAAACCCTGGTTCGGTATCAGCTTCATCTCCGCTGTCCGTTCCTTGGGCCGATGGTTCAGTATCGGATTCAGCGCCGTATAAAAGGGAATCGGTGAAGTAATTTTCCAATCCCTTGAACGGTTTCTTATCCGCGACCACCGTCTTGACCTCATTATCTGTGCCCACATATTTGAAGCACTGATGCAGAGTTGACGGGACTATAAGGTTACCGTGGATCCAAGGTCGACCCAACAGTAAATTATAGGATGTTTCCGCGGCAATCACATAGCATGTGACCTCCGACTTCAAATCCCCGATCTGGCACTTAATTCGGATCTTCCCCAAGGGTTTGGACCCGCTGATGTTGAATCCGTAAATCGTCGTGCCAGTGGACGCTAATTTGCTAGTCGGGATTCCGAGATGATGCATCAATCGGAATGGCATGATGCTAACAGCGGAACCCGGATCGACTTGGATCCGATTGACAACGCTGGAGCCAATGTGACCGGTGAAATACAACGGCCTATCATAATTTGAATTCTTCGTCTGCATGTCTTCTTTGGTGAAAGAGATGCAGGGAAAGTGATGCGCCGCCAGATTGCATTGTTGAGCTGACGACTCCGGTTCTTCAGAAGATGGCTTGATCCGAGTCAAGAAGGCTTCGGAATCACTCAAGGCTTCTTGTAGCGCTTTCCGTGTATCCTTTGACAACCGCAGCAACTCGTACAGAGTTATGCGAGCCGGGATGTTGGCCAATTGTGCCATAATGTCGAAGTGAGGTGGAGAGCTCGTATTCCCCGGTTTGTCTCGCCCAATCGGGTTATTAAATCGAGACAGCCTCGGGTTCTGAGTTTCTTGACGTACAGGCTCTTTTCCCTTATCCTTCTGCGGGATTCTCTCCGTATCCACCGCAGGTGTTGGGGGAATTGCTGAAATTCCCAACTCTGCCAGCGTCTTGGAAGGTGGGGTTTTGGTACCCAATTGCTCAGTAGCCTCTGGATACTTGAAGTGATACTCATTCCCGCTTCGGGTTGCAAAAGCTTCTTGCTCGTCCTCAGAAAGTGGGAAGGTTGGAATTTTATCATCATCCACCCCCGGTATAGCAGAGGCCCCATAACAGGATTTGCCCTTCTTCTTCGATTTCTTCTTGTTCTTTGTGGAAGAGGTCCCGGCCCACTGTTCATCTGCGATCAAGTCTGGATGAACCCACAAGATCTCGCCATTTGGGGCTGTGTGTGGCACAAGCCCTTTCTGACGCTGTTGGTGCGGATCATCATTCACCGTCTTCACCGCCGCTTTGATCACTGACTCGTGTTGGAACCAACTCGAGGGAACAGATCCAAAGCTAATGGATACGGTGTTCGCACCCACCTTCTTCTCTTTGGGCTGTTTCATAGTGATGACCCCAACATCGATCAGGGCCTGAATCTTGTCCTTGAGAGCGTAGCACACCTTGGTAGGATGGTGCACTGCTCGGTGGAATGCGCAGTATTTCGGATCGTTGACCCTCTATGCATCTTCTTGATCCTGAATCGGCGGTAGCTTGATCTTGTTGTTCTCGACCAAATACTTGAAGATACCGGGGATTTCATCTTCTTTGAACGAGTAAACCTTTGGGAACCTCGGCTCTCCAACCTTTTGCTTCTGGGGCTGCTGTTGCCACCTGGGTTGTTGAGGCGTCCTCTGCTGCTGCTGTTGCGGCTGCTGGGGCTGTTGAGGCTGTTGCGGCTGTGCTTGCACTTCAAAGACTTGATTTGCGACCACCGCATTTGCGTGCGCCTTCCCTTTACCCTTGGGGGTAAAATTTGGTTGCGGGGCATTATTGGGAATTTTCCCTCTCTCCGCTTTCTTCCTCTTGAGGAATCGCTCGGCTCTTTCTCCACGCATCTTCAAATCCTTCCAGGTTTTAGATGGCGCCATTCCCATGGCTTCAAGGATGTCGAGCGTGAGGTTGTTGTGGCAAGTCTCGAGGATGAAATCCTCGCTGACCGGATCCCTGCAGTTCATAGCTTTGTTCCGGAATCTTTTCACGAAGTTTTCAACCGTCTCGCCGTTCTTTTGTTTTTCATCGAACAGCGTGCCGATTGAAACCTCGGTGTCATCATCAAAGAAGTTTGTTAGGAACATGTCCTCCATGTCATCCCAGCCGTTGATGCTCCCAGGCTTGAGACGGCGGTACCAATCGAAGGCAGCTCCGCGAAGAGTGCCGACAAACGACCGCACCATGAGGGGCTCATTTCCGGAAATGATTCCTAAATGAGACTTGAAATAGATTAAATGTTGGGTAGGGGAACCCTTCCCATCAAACGGCGTAAAGTTAATTAAATTAAACTTTGCCGGATATGGGATCGATTCTCACTCCCTCGGGTATGGGCAGGGTATACCGGATCTTTTTACCTCCTGAGCATTCATCAATGCATTGATCTTGCTCTCCAGGTCTTTCATCTTCCTGTCCTCAATCGTCTCGGTCTTCGAGTGGCTTCGAGGTGAGGTGACATGGTCCTCTTTTGCATTATCTTCTGCGGGACCACCCCCAGTGCTGGTGTTGACAGGAGGAATGTTGACATTATCCGCTTCCCGCTCATGCTCCTCTGGATTGCGTTGACTTGGTTCTCCTTGGTGAACCGTCATCGCCGCGATCTGTTGGTCGTGCATCTCCCTCATCCGCTGCATGGCCATCTCCATTTCAAATTTGAAGCTCTCCTTTTGCTTGGCCAGGGCTTCTTCAAGTATCTTCGACACTTGTTCGGCGCTGATCATGAGCGACTCATAAGGTCGGCCTGCACTTGAAGTTGTGTCATCGGATGCGATGGCGGAGCAGGTATCAGAATCAGCATCGGATTCCTCTTCTTCTAGGGAAAGTCCCTTGTGTACTCTTGGGTAATTGTTTCGTTTGATGGTTCCCGACCGCAACCATGTCATGCATCGGGATGCCTCGGCAAGCTGATCCAAGTTGAGACGTGGTGTTGACCCCCCTCTGCCGGTCATGTTGACTGACACTTTCGAGTATTCATCCTCTCGGCGGAGCGATTTCTTCTTGTGGAAACGCTTCGGCTTGGAGAGTCTCTCGAACACTGAGATTCTTGTTGGGGTTTGAGCACAGCAACACTCGGACAGCACTGCCTTGATAATGTTGGCACACGGGCAGTGGGACTCCATATCCTGCATGTACCTCTTTCGAGATTTTCCCACACCCCCAGCCCTATAGTACAGCTCATCAGCTTGATAGCTGGAGCAACCTACGGAGTGCTGGTGGATGTCCCTCGGTATAACACGCTCATCCTCAGACGAGTGTGTTTCCCTTTGGGAATGCAAAAATTGGTTAGATTTTTCAAGAGTGGCCCGCTCAATTTTACGCTTTTGAGAGCGTAGAAATCGAACGGGCTCTTTCAGCTCGACTCGCAATTCAGTGCGATCGGTAATAGGGGCTTTCCCTTTGTCAATATTCTTGGGGGGATTGATTCCACCCCCAGTC